>JAPDFK010000205.1:0-84222 GCA_027569635.1 Lasiosphaeriaceae sp. G1095 | reverse complement strand
CACACCATCCCTTCTCTGTTTTGTGGGATATTACTTCGCACCTCAATCGATATTTTTAATGTCAAAAATTTAACCATGGTGCCAACGTCGAATTCATTTGTTTTCAATACCCAATACCATTGCCTTGTGGTGATTCGCCTTCTCTTTTTCAAATAATCAGCATTGTGGGCCGCCGCCGAAAGCAACCATCCCCCCCCCCCCCCCCCCCCCCCCCAACAGGAAGAATATGTAACGTACCCTCAACCTTCTCCTCAACCTTAGCGTCCTCAGTGGCGCCAGCGGCAGCAGGAGCACCGCCAGCCGCAGGGGCAGAGGCGGCACCACCACCGGAGCCGACGTTGGACAGGATGTCCTTTACGTCCTTGCCCTCGAGCGCCTGAAAAAATGACCCAAGTCAGTCAAGATATTCCCTTGCCACGATAAATTCGTCCGTCCTTCGAATTGAATTGGGTCGGCTGCTTCAATATCGTACCTTGGCGAACAGGGAGGCCCAGATGGGCTCGACATCGATGACGTTGGCGGCCTTGATCAGAGTGGACAGCTTGTCGGCCTAGATTGGAGGTTATGTCAGTGCTCCGTGATCCTCAAATTTGTGTCCCGCGCATATCGGCGGTGCGCTGCTGCGCGGGGCGCTATATCTTGGAACTTGTGGCTTCCTTACTGTGATCTCGACACCATCATCGGCGAGGATGAGCGCCGCGTAGGACGTTGCCAGCTCTGCGTTAGACATTGTGAATGTGATGATCCGAGGCGCAAAAGAGCTGTGACTCGAGAGACGTTTTTGTGTCGTGGGATGTCGAGACCGGAGAGCTAGAAATTGGCGACAAAGAGGAGGAATTAATTAGTTGTGGGCATTCAAAAAAAGCGGAAAAGCGTGACCCTACGGCTGGCAGCTAAGGTGTGGGGAGCCCACCAGCTGCCAGGCGTCTGCAAAATATTTGACATCTGATTGGGCACCCGCCTTGTGGAGCACTCCTGGCACAGCGGAAGGAAGAAGTAATGATCCTTACTGCTTCTGATTGGCGTATGTGGGGTTTGATCCAATCCCTGCAGAGCAGCACAACCCCACCTTCCTCCCCCCACCAGCAAGCACCTCCCACCACACCACTCGCTCTGACGTCGTCGGAGGCAACGGAGCACTTGATTAACACGCCAGTAAGCTCCTCGTGGAAACAAAGCATTCAGAAACATCGGTTGGACGTCGTTGATTACAGAGGCACATCAATTGATACACATTTCTAATCTGCCCCGTTTGGCGACCATCGGTACCAAAGATTATTGTGGAACATCATCGATTGATAGCCGATAGAGATAAGACTGGCCTCGGGTGACTCGAACTGTCGTCTCCCCCCACCCCTCTCTGCATTGTCCACCGACGTTGCTCCCACCCTCACAACTTTTGGGACATTCAATATCCACACGCTTCTTCTACCTTGAACGACAAGATGGAAACACCGGCGATCCCTTTGCCGAAAGACGACCGCGAAAGGCAAATCCTCGACAGGATCACACTCATCCGAGATGAGCTGCTGCTCTTGAAGCAAGACCGGACAAAGTACATCCGAAGCCAAGATGTTATATTTCTATATGATCAAGTGGTCGAGGAGGTCAAGAAGCTGAACGAAGTCCGGAAAGGCGAAGAAGACAAGAGGGAGAACCGACGTGAGTGTTGTTGCGCAACACATTCATTTATGTGTCAGCAACCATCGCCTAGAGGAAGCTAACATCCCGGTGATAGTGGACAGAGTCTTGGAGAGTTGTTTCCAGCTTCTCTCGCTATTTTTCATGACGATCGGCCGGACCACGGAGGCGCCAGCGGCATATTCTCTGACATCAACCATCAAGCGGTTACTGGACCACCTGACGGAGGCGGGCCTCTTCTCGGCCAAGGACCTCAGCAGCATATCCAACACCCTCAACAATCTCGACAACATCTTGAAGAACCCCAACTCGGCGCATTCACCATACATAGTGGAGTTGCTATCTAAGCGTGTAGAGCTCTGCAAAACGTCGCTCGCCAACCTGAGAAAGAAACTCGGGCAGTGGGAAGAGCCGCTGCCGACCATTCACGAGAAGCTGATCTCCATTTTGAGGTCTATGTCGCTCGCCAGCACAAAGGCAAAGGTATTTCTTAACATTCTCTTTGGGCAATCTTTGGTGTGATGCTAATGCGACTGGTAGTTCCACGAATCCGAAGTCCAGAAATTGCAAGCACAGCTCAAGGAGATTGACGAGTCCAGAGTGGACGGCAATTTTGTGGATACTGATGGGAGAGTTCCCGTCGGGAGTGATGAGGCGTCGGAGCTTCTGGACCGGTGCTTGCGGTGGTCCAACATAGTACTGGACAGGTATTTATTTTCTTCATACTCGGGCTCTGGAATATTGTGCTGAAATTACCATGCAGACAAGGGGCCATCCCGGAGAACTTCCGAGCCAAATATGAGGTGCTGATAGGTATCCGCAACGATCTGGAAAAGGTTTCTCTTACCCAAGCATGGTCGCTGCGGGAGACGGATCTCTACGACTTCCAGCGCGAACTCGACAAGATCGACGAGGGCAGAATAGACGGCAACTTTTTCGACGAGGACGGCAAACCGGCGGATCTCTATGTGCAGCGCACTCTGTTGTACCTGATCCGGCGAAGCTACGGCTATATATACTATCTCATGATTTCCTCAGAGCCGGTCTCGGAGGCGCTGCTTCCGATCTACAATCAGCTGCAAACGCTGAAACGATGCCTGGTCGAGGTCAAAGAGTCTGGAGGCGTGAGCACCGTGCGAGAGCTCTACCCGTATAGCATGAAGGTGTGTCCCCTCTCTTGCATCGCAATACAGCGGCCCTGCTGATTTTGACATTTGCAGTTGCACTCGATCGACAACATGAGGGTAGACGGTAAGTTCATGGTTGGAAACGACATCCCGGAGGGCCAGGGAAGCGTCAGTGAGCTTCTGGCCGAGTGTTTTGAGCTGAGTTATGAGCTTCGTATTGCCGTTGAGGAGCAGGCGGGTGACAAGACGGAATAGCGGGCTAATCGCCAGATGCTCTTTTCGTTTTCATTTTTCTATGGCGATCCTCTCGAAACTACCAGGTAGCCATGCTTTAAGGCATTGTTGTATGATTGACTACTTTACGACCCCTTGATGTACTTCTGCGCGGAGTTTTTAGCAAGTTCTTGGGAGGGCATCATTCTGGGGCGTGGGTCGGTCTTTTTGGCTTTTATCGGGAACAGGGGCAGTGTTATTAGTGCTGCATGTACATTGGTATGATCAGGAGTCTTATTTTCTTTCTGGTATTATTATTCTCTCTGGGGACCCTTTTCGTGATCCAAGGTAGCTAGCTAGGCGGATACCTAACTTCAGGTGTGTTGTGTTTACTTCTTGACAACTGGGATTCTGAAGGCAGCAATCATGGGCCACATTTGAGCCTATCTATTGTCAATACTTTAACAGATTTTGATAAAGGAGGTGGGGGAGGGGGGCTCTCACATTCTCAACATCCCAAACGCCGCTCTTGGCGTATACATCTTTTCGGAGCGTCTCGAGGATCTCCTCCTTGCTGGACGCCACAATGATCACAGTGCTGCCGCACATCTTGAGACTGGATGGGTCGTCTGTTGGAGGGACTTCCTCGAGGATGGCGCCTTGAGAGGGGTTAATATTTACCTTTATGGAGGGGAGGGAGGGAAGGGGGTGGTGAGTGTGTGTGTGTGTGTGTGTGTGTGCGTACCTCCCATCTTGTACAGGCCTGCTTCGACCGCCGGCTTGAGGTTGCCGAGGTGTTCGCTGAGAAAAGGAGTTAGTTTGTCATTGTGTTTGCTTGTTTTCATCAAGGCACGGGAATGATATCGACGGCTTCATTCCCGAGACTAGGAGGGACATAAATAAATAAGATGTCGGCAGTTTCGGTAGGTATTCATTTCACCGAGTCAGGGAAGGGAAAGAAGGGGAAGAGGGAGGTGAGTGACATGAGCAACCTCGAAAGGAAACACATGACCTGTGCTGTAAAACTCACCCTCGCGCTTCGATCCTCTTGCTCAACGCCCCAGGGAAATCAGGCACCACGACCAGCCATTCGTACTTGCGGCCCGGAGCTGCTGCGGCGTCGGACGACATGGTTCTTCTTGCCTTGGGAATACTAGTACCGGTAGTAATGCGGGGAAAGGAAGCAGTGAAGAAGCGGCTGCTGTTGTTTATGTTGGGATTGCTGCTGAAGAAGAAGCGGGATACCGTCGCTGCTGGTGGTTGTCTTCGCAGGGCCGGTAGTAATTGGGAACGGAAGGAAGATGATGCTGAAGTGGCGGCCATTTATTTATCCTACTTGGGTAGGTAAGGTACCCGGTAGTGTGAGGTAAATGGATGATGGGATGGAAGGTAAGGTACCCAGGGTGGTCACTGGCTGGCGTGTGTATTTCCCCTACCCACTTTAGGTGACGGAGGTCCAGACATTGGGAGTGCACGGGTACTTTTAGTATGCCCGAAATTTACATGTCTTACCGCTGATTGCCGTGCACCTAATAGCATTATGAGCAAGCACCGCAAGGAATTGGTGCCCATGGCGGACGGGCTGGGAAAAGATACGGGGAAAACAAAGATGCAATTGATTGATTGTTTCGTTCTTAAACTGCCGTGACGCATTGCAGGACCACAAACGGTGGGGTTGAGCTCCGATACAGCTGTCTGGTACCTACCTGTCCAATACAAGTACCTAAGGTACCTTGCCTCATACACTTCCCGCCGTCTACAGAGAGCTATCCGTATGCCCCCCCTTGCATCTTATTTATGATTACATTTGCTTACCGTGAAAAGTCCGAGCGTATGTGTCCAATGTCCGTACTTCTCGGACGAACTGTCGGATCAGTGATTACAGACGGGTGTACTGTTCTGAATACTATGTAAGCATTACAATACTCCATATCTGACCATATCTCGGTTGCAGGTTCACGGAATGTAGTGTACTGGTCACTGGAGAGGGGTTGAGTGTTCCAAAGCTTGGCAGAGGGGGGTCTGGCTCCGCTCTAAGCCGAGTCGGCAAGCTCTCCAAATACCTCCCCGGCAAGCTATGCTAACAGTCACTACCTAACCCCTTCCAGATCTACGTTATCGCACATGCGTTTCATAGAAAGAGAAAATCGGTTCCCCTAGACCTAGTGTACTTCATATAGATCTAAACTTGGGACCATTCAGGATCACAATGGAATTTTCTAATCTCCTCTGGGTATACCATCACGGACGCGAAAGCCCTACTTCACGATCAAAACAGCGCTAGGGACCAGACCTGCCTCCTTCAGGGTTTGGCCAAAGTCCACGCCAGGCTCAAAAACCTTCTTCGGGAACGTCATGGTGAAGCTTGTGACGGCAGCTCCCGTATCGGTCTCCAGTTGATGAGCAACCTCAAACAGAGTTGTGTCGGCAGGGAATGTCTTCATGATGTTTCCTTTCGATGTCTGGAGCCGGAGACGAGCCTCGGTGTGCGAGGCGGCAGGTCGGGGCGCCGAAGGTGCTGGAACAACCGGAGACGCTGCAGCCGGCACCGCCGTGCCATCACGCGCCGCCTTGGCTTGCTCTTGCAGGCGCTTGCGTTCGGCCTTGTCCGCTTCGATCTTGGCCTTGATCCGCCTCTTTGCCTCCAAGTCGTCGAGCTTCTCCTGGCGTTTCTTGGCGGCGTCCTTGATCTGCTCCTTGCGTCGGAGCTCCTCCTTCATGTCCTGGGACTCCTTGGTAGCCTTCTGGCGGATTTGCTATAGTCGTGGTGAGCACATTGTGAAATGGAGATTCAGGGACATGCTTGGCCCTACCTCATTGCGCTTTGCTTCCTCCTTCTCGAGAACTGCCTTGTTCGCCTTTCTCTCCTCCGCTTTCCGACGAAGCTCCTCAAGCTTGGCCTTCTTCTCCTCTTCGGTTAGCGGAGCAATCTCATCTGTTGACTCGGAAAAGTCCGTGTGTTCGCTATAGTGAGAGTCAACTACATGATGCACAAAGAAGTTGGGGCCGCTGAGACTGACGTCTTGGTGGCATGGAAGGTGGCCAACTCGTGATTCCGGAACTTCTTGCCGCACTCGTTGCAGACAAGAGACTTGGCATTCTCCCCTTCGAGGGGAGCAATCGTCGGCTTCCCCTCCTCGTCCTCATCTTCATCAGCGGCAGCCTGAGCGGCCTGTAGCTCTTCCAGGGGCCTGTCTTGGTTCTCCTCGAGCCAGTTAAGGGCTCCTTGCACTACATGCGGGTCAGCATCAAGGGTCAATGACAAGGGACCAGAGCAATAGCAATAGCACTGCACTGACATCCACCGGTTTTCTTGACTGCGAGTTCGGCACGAGCCTGCTCGAAGCCCATATCGAGCAAAATCTCGAGGTCCCCCATATTGATGTCGAAGAGTTGGACAGGTGGTGGCTTAAGATTGTGTGAGGGATCAAGTCAAAGTGTGGTTGGCTTAATTGAAAGTCAAACGGATTGGGTGATGAGGGGTTGTGAGAGTTTGGGCTCGCACTTGTGTTCTCAACGTTTTTGGAGAACGAATAAAGCTGGATGTGGATGTGGAATTAAATAAGAATGGCAACCTAGAATAAAATTTTGAGTTGCTTTCTTTCGAGGGGGTCCAAATTCACCAGTCCCAGGTTTGATCTGATGTTATTCTTCTGGAAGCTATGCCCGTTCCTCAGGTCGCCGCGACGTGGTCGTCTGCCTGCCCGCCCGCCCGCCATTGCGGCCGACGTCGACTGGCGCCAGGTGCACGTCATTGGAAAGCACTCAGGCTTGGCGACGCTGATTGGCCAGCTATTTCGCTGCAAGCCCCAAGCTCGGAGACTCTGTTCATCCGGATCAGAAGCGTCTTCCCTCGAGGCCGGTGGGGCTCCACGAGATCCCCCATCCAACCGGGGTGCAGCAGCTCTCGCACGACGCTAGCGGGAAGGAACTCCCCCCGGGGTGATTGCGGTGACGATCCAAAAGCACGGGCCCACAAACCTGGGTCGGTTGTCCAGGCAGGTGCCCAGGCCTGTTGAAACTTGGCCAGCTTTGCCGTCACTGTGCTGGATCCCCGATGTCGTAAGACACCTCTAACCAACAGTCCGAATCCATTTCCAACGAGTCGTCGCGCGACACGCCTTTCCTCCCAAGCTAGATTGCAGTATCGTGCCCGATTTTGAAGATTTGCTATACCTGAATTTTGCAGCCCTGCGCTTTGCTCTAAACCCTTCTTCCGGTTTTGTTCTGTTTGGGTGCGTGCCCCTTGACAGCTTGCAAACACAACACCGCAATCGCAAACCCACCGCCGTTACCCTAATAAAACAATCGCCGTCATCACCACCACGAATCGCCGCCATGTCCGTCGAGATCGATCCCCAGGAGCTTGGCTTCCGCAGTATGTTCGACTCAACCTTGCATGTCTTTGGAAATCGGCAATGGCTGACCGATCAGGGCCCTTCACGGTTGAAGTCTCGCAGGTGCTCAAAATCAAAAATACAAACACCTCGCCTGTTGCCTTCAAGGTAAGCTCCGCCATGTCTGGGTTCTTTGTTGCACTCTGCTAACTTACCCAGGTTAAAACCACAGCCCCGAAACAGTACGTCGTCAACGATTCTCTCGAGTATTCCGTCGCGAACGCCCACTGACCATACAGATACTGTGTTCGACCAAACTCCGGACGCATCGAGCCCGGACACGATGTTGAAGTCTCAGGTTGGTTCCTTCTTGGTTTTCCTGGCTGGTCGTCTGCCTAGCTGACCCTCGCAGTGCTCCTACAGGCAATGAAGCAAGACCCCTCTCTCGATGCGCGCTGCCGCGACAAGTTCCTCGTCCAGTCTGTGGAGATTACCGGCGACAAGGAGTTCACAAACGTAGCGCAGATTGTGGGTTTCCTGCTTCCAACTGAAGTGGCCATATGCTGACGGGTTTGCGCAGTGGGACTCCGTAGAGAAGTCGGCAGTCCAAGAGAAGAAGATCCGCGTAACCTGGCTCCCGCCTTCGGGAGACGGCGCGCATGGGCACGCTGATGCTATTACTACGCCACAACGATTTTCGCTTTCTAATGGGGTATGTTGTTACTGACCATTCCCGGGTTTTGATCACCCACTAACCCTATATCCCCAGGTCGAGGCAACTCCCGACGCCGCCCCCCCTGCATATTCTTCTCCGAGCGAAGGCCACGGCGCCAGCGTTCCCATTTCTGAGCCCGAGTATAAGCAAGACTCGCCAGAGCCGTCCCAGCTGGCCTTTTCGGTGCCGTCCGTACCCTCCGTGGCCACGGTGAAAGCAACAGTTGTCGACCCAGTGGAGGAGTTAGCCGAGGCCAAGAAAACAATTGCCAAACTTACTGCCGAGGCTACGACTGGTCTGAGGCAGCGTAAGGCCGCCGCCTCCGAGGTGGTCGAAAAGGCTGCAGGACAAGGACAGGAGCTTGCGCAAGCTGTGAGGAACGGCACAGAAGGTGTCCCGGTCCACATCACGGCGATACTTTGCTTGATCAGCTTTCTCCTGGCATATTTCCTCTTTTAGGGAACGACAGAATATATGTCTTGCATCCCGGCTTAGTCCTGCGTTTCCCTCTGCGGAAAGCTCTTAATACCCTCGCGGCAGGTTTTCTTTTGTGATGGATAAATATGAGGCGTGGGGGAGAGGAAGGGGGATGTCTATTGAAGAGCGAGAAGAGCCGGATGAAAATACCAGGAGAGTGAGGTGGCTTATGGATACGAAAGCAAGGTAACGATCCTTCACTGAACGAACGTTACTCCTACCTCTAATGTTGTGTTTCTCTAGGATGAGGGGGGTGATTTTTCTGCGCTGTATTTATATGTTAGCCAAATGAGTCGCACCATCTGATATGAAGGGGTATTGTGCTGTTGTCTAGGGTTCTGTTAGGTAGTATATCATGAATTCTCGATTAATCTGTGTCAGAGTTTTTATTTATATCCACTTGGATGTTTTTGTTGTTTGTGGTTGTTGTTACAGGAGGATTGTTTGCTTGCGTCCCACCCCTGTTGGTGATTTTCTTAACAAGCATTGTAAATATACGCATACTTGCTTCCTTGTTGGAGTAACTGGATCTTTAGCGAAACCGACTAAAGAAACATACTGTTGTCAACTTTCTCTTGCAAGAGATGTCTTGATCACTCACAGCCCGGGCTGCCGAGCTTAAACATATATATGTTGCCACGACCTTTATCCTTTCTCCGTAGTCAGGATAAACACGAAGACCAAGGAAGACGCACCTGTATATCAAACGTTTCAACAGGATTCCGAATCCCTTAGACTCAAAAAGAAATTCTAGTTGGGGGAGTGGCATATGGCTTACGAATTGAGCCCATAACGTTACTCGAAAGCAACTTGGCGAATAGGATATCTAACTCATGGGAGGCAAGGCGATAACACCTAGAATAGCTGGATTAGAAGGATAAATTTCGAGGAAATGCCCTATGTAACCACCACAGTTAGTTCTCGGGCTGAAAGGCTCCAAGTCCATCCTTGTCAAGAACGAGGTAATAGGGTCAATATCACCACCACTTATTCAGCTTTTACCTTCCTCGACTACGAGCACATGGAGGGAGATTACCATAATTTTAATGATATCCATAGGACAGCGCAGTACACTGCTCCAGTCGTCCTGGATCACTTTTCATTGTCACAAACTCGTCCCATATCTTTAGTGTCAAAGAACCAGATACCTGTAGAGATGAGATGGAGGGAGTGGAATATCTACCAATCGTGTTGTAAATTTCTATGATCTTGCTTATTTCATGGGGAGGGTTGAGAAACCTCCTCTCTTCCATCTCTTCTACTATAAGAATGTGGGGAGTGGAGGGTGGGCACAAGTGTTGAGCCAGCCACTGGTATATATCTTGTGTTCTTGTGCCTTATTGGACCTAGTATTCGGCATCAAGGAAGTCAGTCTACAAAGTTGGATACTGTTACTGTTGGCTTTTTTGGTAAAGAAAGAAAGGCATGTACGGTCGATATAAATAGGGTCAGCTCGGACGCCTGGGTTATACAGAGGCTTCCTTAGGCCTATTAGTAACCTGGGTACAACATGAGAGGGATACATACAGGCTATTTCTCGCATATATATTTTATTGTACTCTATTGCACATTATGTGCCATTTCATTGTCCAGTGAACGATGGGGGCGAGCAGTTACCAGACGCAACATGAGGTAGTTTTCATCACTCGGTCGAACCCTGTGTGTTTATCCCAGTTTGACAATGACAATATATGTGTTGCTTACCGAGGAGTAAAATTTTATATTATCACAGAGCACAGCATCAAGCGGTGCAGAGAGACATACCTGTTGTGTGTTGAACTGACGCAACATTCTTTGCTGTCATTCTAACTGGTATTGTCTTGCAATTATTATTTATAATTTCTGCAGTGAAACGCAGAAACAAACCTGCACCAAGGTCGTAGTTTTAGGTGCATATATATGTATTCATATATGTCTTCAGGTGTATATGTATCTGCAGCCTGGCGGCAGCCACACCGGCGAAGAAAGACCGTGTTCCTCGGTATAGATGCCAGGCTGGCGAATATGGCTTGGGTATCAACCAGTCATTAAGGTACTAATTCTAAAATATTGTTCCTATACTAGGTCTCCATGCAGCGAGGCTTGCTAAATGTGTAGAATGCTGATTTTTGGCGCTTTCACTCCTGTCCTTGGACTCTTCCCATAAAGGCATATGACAGCTTGTATGACAAAATGATCAACCACACACACATTGAAATTGGCCTATCAAGAAGTCTAGAACGAAAGTTGCTCGCTGTTCGGAATATTGGCAACTCTTATAAAATACCAGTGTTATTTGTCTATCATCCGCAGCATAAGATATTACACGGACACTAATCTGCGGTGTTATGCACTGCAGCAGAGGTTGCATGGAATCCAATAGAATTTTTTTCCCTTCAAAGAGGCGACCGGTAGTTTCACTGAAGCACAATGAATACATATTATCTGGTACTTCATGAAACAGGCTGCCTCAAAATTGCGCGGCGGAAGGGAGCGCAAACTAAGCTATCGCCCTCCCAGAAACATTTCACATGAGTGATGGATGCAAGATCGGGCACAGGCTCCGTCTGGCAAGAGTGGGAGTCCTGACGGGTTCTGCGTCTCACCTCAACCAGTCATAATGAACTTCTTCCACTTCTTTGAGAGAGCCTCGCCCCGTCATTCTCTCGGCGCCAGAGCGGTGAAGGGGTTGGAAGGGTTGGGCAGCTCAAGAAGCAAAAAGAGGCCGCCCCGCTCTCCGGCAAACTCGGGCATATCATGATAATAATCCGTGAGGCTTCATAAAATGCTTGCCACTATCACATCTTCTCTCATATGACTCACTCCAATCGCATGGGAGGGACACTAAAGCCATCGAGGGCTCGAGTGTATACTAGTGGCGCGAGGATGTGGTTGTTGAGAGGGCTGAGTCGATTGCTCAGCCACAGGAGTGAGTGAGCTTGAGGGTGATTCTGAGACAACCAGCCGCTGACCGGCAGTTGGCCACTTCTGGGGTTTCAAAGGGGCCCTTGTTTCGTTTCGTTGGGACTCCTCCGTTGTCGGATAATATATTAGCTGTCGGTTACAGCGGGACGGGAGAGAAAAGAATTCGAGACAAAAAAACTTCGTTGATGGCATGATGATTCCTGGTTTTCTATTCAGATGGTTGAAGCAAGGAAGCCAAGAAAGAGGTTAGAAAACAGGCCTTGGCACGCCATCGCAGGGCGCTGGGAGTGGGGCACCTGGCTTGGCAAAGGAACGTTGGAGTGGGGCAACCGATGACGAAACTTGTTGGGTCTTTAGCGGGGTCCTGGATCGAGCCTGCCTGTGGTGCCTGCAAGTCATTCCACCAGTGTGCAATTGATGGTGCACTCAACTCCACGTGGAGGCAAGATATGCTTTTGCGGATCAACCATAGACCTTTCGAGATGGTGCCTTGTATGCATATACCTGGACGGCGGAGATACTCATACTGTCAATGTTGATGAGCCCAGACAAAAAGACCCCTGGCGAGACACCTTCCTTATCCCCATGTGAGAGCTGGAGGTCAGCGAACCCGCCGATGACCAGGTCACCAGGCTGAAAGAATTTGAGTTGCGCAAGTTCTGGGCTGGGTCTCGCGGGTTGGGCTAGTTGTCGGGCACTCGCGCAACGGGAGCCCACCTGGTCTCGCCGCTGCCGTGATCTCGAAGCCGTGTGCCCATGATGATGGTAATTCGTTGATTCTCGGGGCTACCTAAGGCACGATGGTGGGTCATCTGCTTGGTGGGGTCTCCTGACGACGGTATGCCACTGGCTCTTCACTCCACGAACTCCAGCCGAGAAAAGGTGTGGCTGCATAGGTTGGTCTAACTGGTGCTTCCATGTTCCATGCTCTATGTAGTACTTGTAGACCCGGCAGTGGTGATGTAATTCATTCTTCCAAGGACTTTTGGCTCTCGAACCAGTTCGTTTGTAATTACATGTAAATGCCGGAAACCATCTGAGGGCGGCGCAGTGTGTCCGTAATCGGGACATAATAAGCAACCTCCTAGGCATACATACCTACCAACCCTTGCCACCGTAGGTAGTTCCTCGAGGGTCCGAGGGACAGAGCGGGAACGTGCAGAAAGTGGCTGGTACAACTGAAGAGGAAGTACGGAATATGTACTTGCCATGCATCCTCCCACATCTGGAAGTCATATCTCACCGCGGCCACTTTTAGAGACCGCTGCTTGGGTTCTCAGACCCCACTCGCCGCTCTCATCTCACCAAGTTGGTTCAAGCAAGCCCAGCACAAGAATTGTTTCGTAGCGCCCTGTTTTAAATCCGCCCAAATTAGGAGAGAAAGGATCTGCCCGTTCGTAGCGCTGGTCACCGCCGCCGGCCAACACCGGTGACGGGAGGACCAACAAGAACGGGTGCGGCCAAGGGGTAGCAGAGGTATCCGTAGGTAGGTAGGTTAGGTAGTTTGGAAGGTGAGTCCCCAGCACCCAGAGACAGTTGGTCGTCCTCTGACGAGCCAAGGTTGCAGGGCTGTAAGCACTTGAGTGGCACCAAAAGCTGGCAAGGACAAGGAGGCAGGTGCCTTCCATCTTCTGCAGAGAGAGCGTGAGTGTGTGAGTGCACGAGTGCACTGCCAGGTATTGCCCTCGAGCCTTCCATCTCCTCATCTCCTCTCCCACTCCCCCACCCAATAGGGTAGGCACACTCCGACAGTCCCACCCAGCCATCCCATTAACCCCTCCTCCCCTCCTTCTATTCCACCTTGCTCAGCCTTTCCCCCCCCCCCTCAACTCTTTTACAGCTGTTTTGTAAATCTGTCTGCGGCTCTTTGCTTTTGTTTACTCGCTTTTGCGCCTTTTCGTGATACAATACCACATTGCTTGGTGGTTCTGAAAGACACTCTCCCCTTTTTCTCCCTAGCGCAATAGCATCGGCTGTCGAGGGGGACAAAGGCTCTTAACCCCGCCAGCGCCACGATGCCTGAGGGTACAGTATACCGTGAGACCCGGTCTTACCGGGAACGCGACACCTCTCCCTCCTCCGACGAGGGCTACAAGAAGACTACAGTGCGCCGCTACAAGGTTGCCCCAAACCGCGTTGAACGGGTTGAGCACGAGGTTGACGTCATCGAGGAGGAACGTCGCTCTCGCTACGCTCCGCCGGGCTTCACGCATGGTCGCTCAAGCCAAACCGACCTGCTCGAGGTCGATCGCCACACCGAGCGCATTTACATCCCGGAGCGGCCCAGGTCGGCGTTCGACCCGTCGCCGCGCAGCGCTACCACCTATGAACGACAGGTCGTCGAGCGCGAGCGCGAGCCAAGAGACGATTACTACACTCGGGTCGACCGCGTCGAGTATCGCGATGACAAACCGCGCGGCACCGTGGTCGAGCGCGAGCGGATTATAGAGCGCGACGACCGGGATCCATACCCCGAACGAAGCCGTACTGTCGTGGAGAGACAGGTTATTGAGCGCGAGCGCGACGACGATTACTACCGGGATAGAGATCGTGGAAGGGTCGTCTACGAGGCCTCCAAAGAGGTTGAGCGTGTTGATCGGAACGACCCCCCTTTCTCCCCGCGCTCCCCTCGTGACGAGCGTCGCTCATACTGGGGCGATGAAAAGGACACGGAAGTGCGTGTCGAGAAGAGAGTCGAGCGCCGCGACGATGGCGAAGTTCGCGTAGAGCGCCGAGTCGAAGAGCGCCGCGACGGCCGCGAGGATGGCGCCGAGATCGAACGTTGGCGCAAGGAAACTGAATACTACGAGTCTCCCAGGGATCTCGCCCCAATCGTCATTCGCCAGCGCGCCCCCGAGCAGAGGATCATCGTCCAAGAAGCCCCTGCTCCTCCACCAGTCGTTGTTATGCGTGAGCAGCAAGAGACTCGTGAAGTTGCTGTCGGACGCCATCCGTCGCGCGACGAGGAGTATTACTACCACAAGGAATCTCGCGAGTTGGGCCCTTACCGAGGAGAGCGCCGAGAGGAGGAGATTGCAATTGAGCGGTACGACGATGGCCGTCGGCACCACCATCACCACCACCGTCATCACCATGGTGCTCACAGTGACGCCGAATCCGATGATGGCTACTATGTCAAGCGAACTATTACCCGGCGCGAGCGGAGCGAATCTGGTAGCCCGCACAAGAAGCGCCATATCGCTGAAGGCGCCCTGGCAGGAGCCGGCGTGTCTGCCATTCTCGCATCCCGGCGCCAGAAAAATGGTGAGCTTCCTGAGCACCGCGGTCGCAAGGTCATTGCCGGCGCTGCCCTAGGCGCACTAGGTACCGAGGTCGTGAGACGTGCGCATAGTGCATACCAAGAGCGATACGGAGACGAAGAGCGCGGCCGCTCCCGCTCACGCTCTAGACCCGCCCATTCCAGGATTAAGACTGGCCTGGGCATCGCCGCTGTGGCCCTCGCCGCTGCCGGTGCAGCCAAGTATTACCAGGCCCAGAAAGTAGACAAGGAGGAGTCAAACCGCGGTCGACAGCGTATCCGCTACAGCGACGACGAGGGCTCGCGCAGCCCAACGCGGTCCAAGAGCCGAGCAAGATCGATGGCTACAGCCGCCGTGGCCACCGCGGCTGCAACCGGCTTGGTCCAACACTATCGCCATAAGAGCAAGTCGCGCGACGGCAAGAAGAGCCGATCCCATTCACGTCTACGCACCGCCGCCGAGATGTTGGCGGCAGGTGCGGCGGGCGCCGGCGCTAAGAACCTATGGGATCGCCACAAGGAGAAGAAGGAGCGCGAGAAGGAGGGTGATGCGCGTGAACGTGAGCTCAGCGATGAAGACTACGATGACTTCCACCATCATGGTGGCAGAAGCAGGAGCTTGTCCCGGTCCGGACCCACGCACCTTGACGCTAACTCTACTCTCGCTGATCCTGAATTAGGACTGGTTGAGTACGGGGCACAACCCCTGCCGCCGCCGCACAGGGGCGCACCCCCATACGGGGAATGGGACGATGAGGAGGAGTATGAATCGGCAAGTCGTGATCCTCATCACCATCGGAAGGGGAAGGGGAAGGGGAAAGGGAAGGGACATGCCAGATCGAGAGGTGACGACTCGGAAGACAGCGAGGAGTCGGAGGGCGAGAAGACATCAAAGACGAAACGTAGTTCTAGTAGGCTCAGAGACCTAGCTGTTGGCGGCGCGGCGGCTGCCGCAGCAGCTATTGGCATTAAGAAAGTTAGCGACAAGAAAGAAAAGGACAAGGAGGAGAAGGAGAAGAAGGAACGAGAGCGCAAGGAGAGACACCGTGAGAGGGAGAGGGAACGAGAGCGAGAGATAGAGAGGGAGCGAGAGAGAGAGAGAGAGAGAGAACGGGAGAGGGAGAGGGAACTGGGGAGAGAACGGGATCGTCGTCGTGAGTAATACCTTGCAACCTGCACGTCGTGACCAGAAATCGGACTCAGCTTGCTAATCCGTTTATACAGGCTATGGGGATGAGCCTTATGGAGTAGAAGCCAGTAGGTACAGCCCTCCTCGGTCGCCATCGCCACCTAATGCATCTGGTGGCTTCTACACGCCTTCTACACCTCAAAACACCTTTACCCAGCATCCCAATATTGCTGCCACCAATCTACCGCAGCATTTCCAACAGCCATATCCTCAACCATATAACCCGCAGAACTTTGCCCAATACACTCCCCCACCACCAGGTCCGCCTCCCAACTCAGCTGCAACAACTGGTGCGGTACCTCCTGGCGTTGTACCGCCGGCTGGCATGCCACCGGCGCCTATTCCGCCACCGGGGATGACAGGACCTGCCGCTCCAACAGGCCCTGAACATGTGAGTGAAGCTTCTCAAGTCGGTCGTTCAAATTCCCAGCCAGAAGCTGCCGCACACCCTAAAGGTGACGGCAAGAAGGGTGCGTCTGGTCTTGCTGCACCCCATTGAGTGATTTCCTATTGTTACATTTGGAGACTTGGTTGGCCGGAACTGACATGTCCATATTTAGATGGTGTAAACAATGCCTCCGCTTCCCGTGCTCCTCTGTCTATAACCTCAGAAAATGAAGATGAGACGCCTAATACTCCCCGCACTGCCAAATCCGTTATCTTCATTCCATTGTCTCCTAAATCCTCCACCACCCTCCGCCGCCATCGCGAGGAGCAAGAAGCCGCAAGATCAGGGGCCGAAGATGAACCTGGGGACCACAGTAGCGACGATACCGAGCCACCTCGTGATACTGGCGACAAGAAAATTGCATCCGATGGAGACGGGAAAGGGAAAGGCCGTGCTGCCGCCGTGACAGACACTGATATCCCACCACGCCACCGGCGAAGCTCTGAACCACCCCCCTCGAAACGGCCGCCAGCGACATCACCCCCAGCCTCAACCAGTCGTCGCCGCCCGCGCGACAAGGGGCTAGATTCAGATCTTGACAATGAGGGCGCCATTGAGGACTTGCCACCACGCTTTGATCCCCAGGGCCACCCGCTCGACCGCAGCGGTCCGGGGGGAGCGCACAGCCGGCGCGGGGACTTTGAGTACCGGAGTCCAAGCGGCGGAAACACGCAAATGCGAGGCGAATGGGGCGTGTCCGGAACTGACCACGAGGCTGTAGAGCGTATCGTCAAGAATGTCACAGGCGTTTTGGAGGGGCGGGGGAGCTGGCTAGGCCTGTTGGGTGGGATTATCAGTGGCAGCTTGCTTCAACCTGGGGCAGGGACCGAGGAAGCACAGGGACAGATCCCGGATACTGGGTCAAGGGGGATTAAGGAAGACGACGGGCGGAGAAGACGTGATAGAGATGATGATAGCATTAGCTGCCGACCTAGGCGGAGGAGAGACGATGAAGAGGATGATGATAAGCGCCGGCGTCGCAGAGATGATGCCGATGATGACAATATTAAGAGGGACACCAGCCGACGGAGACGAAAAGAAGACAGCGACGACGACGACGACAGGAAGAGGGAGAGCACCCGGCGTCGTCCGAAAGACGACTCTGACGATGACTACAAGAAAAAGGAAAGCTCTCGACGTCGTCGGAAAGACGACGACTACGACTACGACTCCTCCGACGACAAAAAGAGGAGCGAAAGTCGTCGCCGCCGCCGCAAGGACGACTCTGACTCCGACTCCTACGACAGACGCGATAACAAGTCCAGGAGCCGGCGACGTGGGAGAGACGGCGACGGTGACAACGACCGGGATCGGGGTCAAAGCACGCGCCACCGCAGGGAAGATGAGCGCGGCGAGAGCAGCAAACAGAAACCACCACCTGAGACCAAGCGTACGCGTACTAGAGCTCGTGACGATTACGAGTCAGATGATGATCGCTATGATGATGATCGGAAGCGTAGGCGGAGGCAGAAGGAAGGTCGCGATGGGGATTACTGAGCTGAGGGGATTTCATGACCTATTTTTATGAATTGTCATTTTCCGTTATGATTTCATGTATTCCTCTTCTCTGCTCATTTACTTTTTATTTCTTTTTACTTTATGCTTAAGCTAGATATATGATTGTATGCTGTTTGGTTTTTTCTCTCCCTGGGTTTCTTTCTATTTCCTTCTCATTTAATGGTTCGCTTTGCAGGTAACGAGCGCGATGTTTTCGGATTGAGAGTGCGAGAAAAGAACGATGGATGATGGGCTTTTTGATGGATTCCTTCGTGGTTTGTTATCGATCGAGTCATGAATGAGCGTTATGAATTAATGACGATATAATTGCATATATTATCTACTTGAGTGTGTTGTCTGCGAATATGAAGTATTGCCTGACGTGCCCCCCTCTTGGCTACCTTTTGATCAAAGTAACATGAAAGGTGTCTCTTGGCTAATGACTTTCTTTACACTCATATTCTTGCTTAATAGTATCACCCACATATGACCAACTATGTACATGAGTGAATGTGACGGATATCTTGTTCGCTTCCGAGCAACCAACTATCGTCATGTTGATGACGACCATCGAAGCCTTATTCTTGTGACTTGAATCTGATTATCTTCTTAGATAAGTTATCACCGCAGAAGATGTCGCTCTTTTTGAGAGTGCTGTCTGTTCTCGAGATAATTCACCATAAGCCTTCCAACAATACTCCGAATTATCCTAGACCGGCAGGCTGAAAGCAAGGGCAACTTGCGTGCGTAGGAAGAAGGCCTCTTTCTCCTCCTTCTGCCACACAGACTTGAGACTTGCCCACCTCTCTCCGGTCTCTCGTCCTGTCCCGTTATATCGGCTACCTACCTACCACCTACCAACTTGGCTTGCAGACCCCATTTACCAAAATGCTGGATAGAGAGAGGCTTGAGAACTCACTCCGAACCCGGGCATGCCTGTCCCTGATGTCGGCTTGTTATCACTTCCCTGTCACCCGTGGTAACCTGTCTGGCATCCAGGCGAGGCAAAGTTAGATGGCACAGTCGTTCCGGCGAGACACGTCAAAGAGGTAATGGAGAGTGCTTCGAAAATGAGCAGCACGCAACCTATATTGTACCAAAGGCCCATTGAAGATTATGATAGTCCGTAGCTATTCCGCTTGACGGCTGTTGGAAGTTATCAAAAGGCGTTAAGCGGTTCATATCAACAGGTCAATATACAGTTCCGGATGCGTAGTGTAGAACTCCATTTGTCTCAACTGAAGATTTTGTTATCGGTTAAACCCAGAAGCAAACGCCCCCCAATGAACCGTAAAACGCCTCCCAGTGCGAAAATACATGCCTATTGCCCGATTTAAGCCCTTGGTCCGATCCCATTGCCCATGCCTCAAGCACTAACGTTGGCTGCCACCTGCTTTGGGTGGATCCCCTTGCACCAGGGCTCAACTTCCTCCTTCCACTTCTTTTGCGCATGCTTTACAAGCTCCTTCCAGGCGTCCAGGTACTCGGCCTCAAGGGCCTTTTTCTCCTCCTCGTTCATGTCTGCGTCTGGAGTTCCGGCGGCGGGCTTCTTGCCCTCGGGCTTCAGCATAACGACCGAGGTGGCGCGCTTGGTGCAGGCCGCTGTGCCAAGATCGGCGCGAGACTTGATGAATAGGTACGGAATACCGTGATCCTCGCAGAGGATCGGGAAGTGCATGATGACATCCATGGGCGAGATGTCGCCAGCAATAATAACGAGGCCGGGGGCGTCGGATGGGGCCGAGCTGGCCTTCTTCACGGGGCTCTTCTTGATGGCCTTCTCGCATTCCTTCACGCCGCGGTGGATCGCCTTCACCTTGGCGCCTGTATAATGGAGTGAGTAAAAGTGTCAATCAGATCAAAAAGCGAGGTCAAATTGGAGGGGGGGAGGGGTGGTGGTCCATAGAGAAGAGGTAATGTACCCTTCTTGATGAGCTTGAATATTTTTTTGTGAGCCTTCTCATCGGCGAGTGGCAGCGCAAAAGGGACCAGCTCGGTCTGAACCTTGATCAAGTCCTCGGGGTCGATGTCGGTGTTGGCAGTGGTAGGTGCGTTCGCAACGCCGGTTGAGGCGGAGACGGACGCATCGCCGTGCAGGTGTGCGTCAAGAGCGCGAGCGAGGTTGTGCTTGGACTTTTTGTCGCTCTTCTTGTCTTTCTTCTCCTTCTTGATGCCATCGGAGTCGGAGCGCTTCTTCTCCTTTTTGTCTTTCTTGACGGCCTTGTCGGCCTTGTCGGCCTTGTCGGCCTTCTTGTCCTTGACAATCTTATCGGAAGAGCCCATCTTGGCGATTGGGGTTGGGGTGGAAAGGTGAGGTGGAAAGAGGGAGGTGCGGGAAAGTTCAGAATTGAAAACTCCGTAAAAAAGGGTTCGAGGTGGTTGTTTAGTGGAGTTCGCAAGTTCAGTGAGTGCCGTCGACGAGGACGGTGGTGGTAACTGCACAAGCTTGCTCGATTCGAGTACGCTGCAATTTTCAGAATCGAGGTTCGCGAAAAAATTGTAGGCCAATTGTAAACTTTTTAGCGGGTCCAAAGACTTGGGGTTGTGTGCTTGGAGGGGTTTATAGCAGCTCCCGAAGTTTAAGCGGAATTAGCGGTTAAGGTTCGGGGAAATTGTTGGCTGCGATCATTGTGACTTTGTAGAACCACATCCGGACTTCCACCTGTAACCACAAACTGGCCCCCACTTTAAATTTCTCGGCTCACTCCGCCCAGATGCCATGCTGGAGCTTCACTGGCCATTGACTCACAGCCAGAAAAGTTTAGACCAATTCGAAGCTTCAGAAGCCACAGACAAAGAGTAACGGGGGCCACTTGTTCTCAACTCTTTTTCTCATCCCATTCTTCCCTGTCCTGCTTCTACTTGACTGATAATTTTATTGCGTCGAACCCCAGCCTCCACTGTAAACCAAGCTGGCATCGTGGAAGATCCCTGAGCCCTCAATAGCCTCATCCACACATATCTCACCCCTCACACAACAGACAACGCCATGGCGCCTTCACAAGCAGGCTATGCCCCGAGCTTGGATAAGTTCTTAAAGTCGTTGAAAGGTCAAACCCTGGAGGCCTCGACTGAGGCGTTGATCTTGTAGGTGCAACGTAAACAAGCTGCTGCTGCTCATGGTCATGGCCCCTAACATCGAGATAGTCTCCTGAAGCGAAGACAAGTCACAGGGGATGATTGCGCCAATGCAACCGCCCGCATGCTTCTCCAGGTCGTTGCCAAGTCCAAATGGCACGACGTTGATCAGCTCCTTGCCCGCGTGCAGAGCACCGGGTCACGGCTTGCTCGCGCTGCCCCGCATGAGCCTGTCATCGGCAACATTGTGCGACGAGTTCTGGGTCTCATCCGGGACGAGGCTACTGAAGACAGGAATGTCGACGAGCTGAGCGAGTCGGCTTCTGATATCCAAAGTCTGGCTGTGCCGAGCGCTCCTCCCCCTCCCCAAAAGCCGCACCCGGGTCTCCTTCGCACTCAAACAGCCGGGGGAAGTGTGGTCGTCTCGAAGTCCATGTTCAACTTGCTCTCGGTCGCGGATACTGCAGACTTGCCAACAACAACCTCGACTCCCATGTCACAGGCACAGCCAGCCAGTGTGCATGCGCTGCGGTCCGAGGTTATTGACGGCATTGAGGAAATCATGGACGAGATTAGCCAGGCGGATGACCAAATTGCGACCTTTGCAGAGATTCAAATCAGCCCTGGCGATTATGTGCTTGTTTATCAGCCGTCAAGGACCGTGGAGAAGTTTCTAGTAAAGGCAGCATCCAAACGGAAGTTTACTGTCTTTATCGCGGGGATCAATCCTCCCCACAAAGACTCCGGCGAGGCCCCCTACACCACATTGCGGAAGAAGCTCAACGCGGCTGGCGTGAACACAATCGGTCTCGCGAGCAACGGCCTGATGGCCTACATGCCCAGAATCAACAAGGTTATCATCAACGCAAAGGCGGTCTACCAAAACGGTGGATTGCTCGTAGACAGCGGGTCCAGCATTGCTGCTCTGGCGGCGCATGCGTACTCCAAACCAGTCATCGTCCTCGGCGGCGTGTTCAAGTTCTGCCCCGAAGACCCTTCAGACGAAGTCTCGTCGGGTGAGCAGGGCAGCAGCTCCAGCATGGTAACCTATGCGGAGGGCGCCGAGGTCGATGCGCTCGAAGTCGAGAATACGGTCACCGACTATATTCCGCCAGAGCTTGTCGATATCTACCTAACAAACCTGTAAGTTCCAGGCTGGATTTGGTAGAATTGCCACAGCATTAATTTTGTTGCTAACCCCTTTCACAGAGGACCGCAGACGCGGCACCATCTTGCCGGCATCCTGGCAGACCACTACAAGCCTGAAGAAATGGCCCTTACCCTGCAACTTGGTGAGGCATAAGGCTGGGCCTGGGTGCTCTCCTCGGGCGACATCCCTGGAGGCCAATCCAACCCCAACAAAGAGACTACGACAGGTCTTCGCGGCCTGCAGCACACTTCAAAAAGTGGCCACTCACACGCTGCGCCTCGTAGCATAGGGGCTTCTGCCTCGCGGGGACGCGTCAGCGGCCTGCTGGGCTTGCGTGGGACATGGTGCGGGGAACAAATGAAATGGCCTTGTGGAGGGGCTATGTCAGCCAAGGCGAGCAAAGAGACGGGTCGCGCTCGCTAAAACCCTTTGACGATAGCGCCCTAACGAATGGCATGCTGGGCATACTTACAGGGGGCATTTAAGGTTCGTTCACGATCTTAGCACTGGAAGCTCCATGGAGCTCGTCTTGACAATTGAGTGGGTAGCAGTGGAGGCTGGAGGGGCTGTGGTGACACAAAGTGTCGCTGACTCCTTCAATAAAACACACATCACCCCACGATCGCTCTACGCCTCATCCTCTCTGATCCTCTCTCTGATGTTCATTTCATAAACTTGCCTGTGGTGTTTCCGATCTCCCTCTCCTTGAACCCGTGCTTGTTTTTCGTGAATCTGTCGAGAACATCAACTTCAAGGCTCGGGAAACCTTGCATACCTTACGTAACCGCGCGCTGGGCTGAAGCATCGCTGGCAATCCCACCATGACTTCGCACCTAGTGCCTCTAGAGGACATCCCTCCCCCCCCTTACACCGAGACCGACATCTACTTGCAGCCGGGCGATGGATCTCAGTCTCCGGTCGTCCCAAGTCATCGCAGTGACTCGCACAGTCGAGATGATGCCTCTCACTCGACGCCGTCGACAAATGGCGACGTCATCTACACCCCTCCGCTAACCCCGCGATCCTCCCACCAGTCCAACTTTGCCAGCGACGTTGACCATCTCACCATCTCGTCTGCCACCGCCTATTTCGAAACCCGCCCTATTCCGCCCCTGCCGAATAATGGCCAAGTCACCGTTCATTCCATCACCATCCGGGACGACACCTCCCCCGACAGCCTGCCGTACCCCCACGAGCTCGCCGCTCGGGATGTCCGGGTCCAGGACTGGCAGACCTTTGTCAACTATCTGATCCCGCACTACTCTGCCGCAAGCAACGAGCAGCTCATCGACCGCAAGCTGCGCGCTGAGGGCTTGTCGTCTGCCGGCAGCACCAACGGCGGCGACGGCAGCAGGAAAGACGACGACGTCTCTTCTCAGGCCCATGTCACCGCACAGCTCGAACGCATTCGCCCGTCCCTTGGTGCCGAATCCTCCCAGCGCCGCCGCCAGAGCATCGATGCCACTGCCCGCGAGTGGAACGATGGCTTCTTCGGTCCGCGCCGTGTCACCATTCACGTAAACACTATTCTGTCGCCGCCGGTGCCAGGTGGTGTTGGTGATAACGACCTGCGCATGCCGGGCGCGTGGGATCAGTCGTTTGATCAAGGGGCTGAAGCTCGTGAGGCTGCTGCTGGCGGTGGTGCTGGCGGTGGTGCTGGCGCGTGCGGCAGTAGTGGTGCTCGCTCCAGATTTGGACGGTTCAACCCATTTGGTAGCGGTAGTGGTAGTGGTGGTGGGTTCCGGTTTGCGGGCATTGCGCTTGACGGAGACAGGGTCTCGATCGGCGATCGCTTTGTCGCGGACCGTAACGGTGTGCGCATCGGTAACATCGTGGCAGGCCAGAACGGTGTCACTATAAATGGGACCCCCATGTTTGGCGGCGGTGCTCCCCCTCGTGGCCCTTTCGCTCCCGGAGGAGGCTTTGCTGGTGGTTCCCCACGTGGCCCTTTTGGTCCTGGAGGTGGGTTTGGCGGTTCTGGCTGCCCTTCTCGCGGTGCAGGATGGGGGTTCAATGGAAGGGGAGGACCCTGGGGTGGTAGAGGAGGTGGTCCCGGCCCGGCTGCTCGTGACGTTGAGACAGGAGTAGATGAGCAACAGTTTGATCCCCGTCGAGGCGAGCGTGGGCGCGGACGTCATCATCACCATCATGAGCATGGACGGGCCCGTGGTGGGCGCGGACGCCACAACAGGGGTCGGTCAAGTTCCACCTCGAGCAGGTCGTCCGTCTCTTCCTCCTCGAGCTCGGAATCCTCTGTTGGCTCGCTGCCCGACTACGACGACCTGCGAGATACGCAACTGCCCATCGCAAAGCAATATTTGCAGGCATGGCTGAACCATCCCGATCAACCCGTCACCAAGGAAAAGGTAAAGCAGCTCAAGGAACAGATCAAAGAGTCCAAGAACGCCGCTCCCAACCAAGCAAACGGCATCAACGAGCCTGTCAATATCGCTTTTGACAAAGCAACCCTGCGTAAAGAGGTCAAGGGCATGTTGCAAGAGTGGAAGGGCCTCAAGAGGCAGCAGAAGCGGATGCGAAAGGAGCTCAAGCGCGAACGGAGAAACGCAAAACGGGCAGAGAAGCGGGAGATGCGTAACGTCAAGCGCGAGATGCGACGTGCCCAGAAGGAATTTCGACGAGGAGGCGGCCGTCACGACCCTAACAAAAACAACAACAACAACAACAATAACAACAATACTCATCCTGGGATGTTCCCTTTCAACAACATCCCCTCTGGGCCTCGCGTCCCGGGCTTCCCGCATGTTCCTCCTGTCCCTGGCGTTCCGCCTGCCGGCTTCCCCTTCTCCGGTGGACCACCCAATGTTGGCGGACCAATGCACGGCCGGACATTTTTCAACCCTTGGGGCGGTGGTCCCCAAGGCGGTTTATTCGGCGGCATGGGTGGTGGCCCCCGTGGCGCACCACCTGGCGCATGGCCTGACGACAGCAACAACAACAACAACAACAACAACAACAACAACAACAACAACAACAACAACAACAACAATAACAACAGCCATCAGCAGGGTGTCAGCGTCACCCACATTGCCTCGCAGGCAAAGTACAAAGCCGCAGAGGACCTCGAGGCGCAGGTCGTGCAGAAAGAAGCCGAGCTGCTAAGGCTGCACGAGTCGATTGCCCTCGAGCAGGAGGCACAGTGGGCCAACGGGAATGTCAACCGCGGCGGTGGGGACTCGAAAAGCCGGTCGGCGACGGAGCAGCGCGCCACGCAGATGGAGAGTGAGATTGAGGCGCTAGCCTCCAGCTTGGAGAGGTTGCGCACAGAAGCGGACGAGGAGTTTGCGAGAGAGTTGGAGAATGAGGAGAGGAGGAACTATTAACAAACTAGTAAGGGGGTTTAATTGGTCAATAATAAAGGAAGTGGGAAAGGGGCGAAAATGCTACCATGGTTACGGATTTTATGACCTCTTGATTTTGGTTGTTATAGCGAGATACTCCACACCATCGCTTCACAAGATAGCTGAGCCTCGATAGCTTTGATTTATATATAATCTAAAAACAGTGTGTTTACTACTTTTGTGAATATTGAAGATCTTGAATCTTTGGTGGTCACTCTTTTCGTTGATGCAAATTGTCCAATATCTTTAGATCTATGACGAGCAGAC
This sequence comes from Lasiosphaeriaceae sp. G1095, assembly GCA_027569635.1. Classification (NCBI taxonomy): domain Eukaryota; kingdom Fungi; phylum Ascomycota; class Sordariomycetes; order Sordariales; family Lasiosphaeriaceae; species Lasiosphaeriaceae sp. G1095. Next base: position 58,561 of record JAPDFK010000205.1, on the reverse strand, counting down.
AGAAATTGTATCAAGATATCAAGCCGAAATGAATGGAGTTTTATTGAACAAGTCTACCTATTCAATGACGGAAAAGTAAATAGTTGCCCAGAAGTTTAATTAGGTACCCCGTGCTTGCTCCTTTCTCTGGCCGTTTATATTATATTTGTCGGCTCTTATACTGTTTTGAAATAAGGGGTTACATACCAGGGGCCTTCATCTCCCCCTCTGGTCTGGTGTTGGTGAGAAGTTCTCCTTTGGTCTGCCGACGTACTTAACTGTTTCCCTCAAAGAAGGGTTCCAAGTAGATTTATACGCGAACCTGTTGTAACATGTTTATTTCCCCCCTTTACCCTTTATCCCTTTCACGAAAAGGGGATTTGTTTCCCATGTAGTTTTGATCATCAAAAATCCGGGATACCCCCTTTCCCACAGCTTACTAGGTAGGTAGCTAGCAACAAGAACCAAGCTCTGGCATTGGAATACTACGCTGTAAAAACCTTCATTATTTTTTGTCCCTCTGACCGCCCCTTTTCTAATTTTATTCTCTACGCTCCCCCATTTTAATGAGGACCTCATGAATGCTTCGTCTCGACTCTCTCCACCAACTCGCCCACCCCAAGCGCTCGTCCAACCTTGACCTTGACCTCTGCTTCTTTCGCTGCCTTCTTTTTATCCTTTTTACTCTTTGCCGCCGCCGCCGGATCCCTCCCGACATCGCCTACCGCCTCGCCCTCATCAGGATCCTCTCCATTTTCTCTTGTCTCACCATCACCACCACCGCTGCTGCTGCTGCTCGCATCCTCTTTATCCTCCTTGTCAGACGACGAAGAAGAAGAAGAAGCCGCCCCTCGCTCTGCCGCGATGGCCTCACGCACTTGCTCGCGGATCGGTGAGAGGTCCAGCTTCATGCAGTACGCGTCCTCGCCGTCGGCGTAGTACTTGATCTCGGTCTTTTCGGTCTGGAATTTCAGCGTGTCGCGGTACAGGTGGATCGCCGCGGCGTTGCTAACGCGCACGTGCAGCGACACGTAGTGTGCCCCGAAAGTCTCGACCATGGCCAGCTCTGTATTTCCGTCTTCATTAGCATAGAGGAATATAGATATGGGGGATAAGGGGGGAAAACCATACGACTCTGCCTCATCAACTTCTCTGCGATTCCCAGCTTGCGGTGCGTGCGCATGACCGAGAGCGAGGTAATGTGCCCGTGCTGCACACCGTCCGACGGCTCCTCGTCCATCTTGGCGAGGACATAGCCGACGATCTTGGGGTAGTCGTAGGGCGTCTTGGGCGGGCGTGATATGTCGACGGCTACGTACGACAGCTGCGGCCACGACAGCGCATGGTACAGGTAGTACTTGAGGAAGTAGTTCTCGGGCAAGTTTTCGAGGTTGGCGTGCTGGATCAGTGGGAGGTCTGACGAGCGGAGAAGGCGGATATCCATGACGGCGGTTGTGTGGTTTGTCGGGGGGGCCGAGGTTCGGTTAACGATATATCTTTGCTTGTTGATCGCAGAATTGGAGTTACGCGGGCAAGAGTCGTTAGGGGTGGGTCAAGCAACTAATGGCGCCGTTGTTGGTGATGGTGGAAGCTTTGGACCTGGTGGTGTTGCAGTGTGGGGGGGGCCTCAACCAACTCTAGATTTCTGCGTGGCTGCCCGCCCGCCGGGGTCCTTCAACAGCCAGTGTGGGGTCCCTACAGGCGGCGTTGGGCAACGCTGTAGCCGCACAAATGGCGGGGCAGCATGACCGGGAGCTAAGGCCCCGGGGTTGTTCTTGGCAGTGCTGAGCGACCGACATACCAGAGCTTGAGTGCGGGGCAAACCTTTATTTCTCCAACTGCAAGTGAACAGCTCGCGAAGATCATATGTGAATGTGATTTGTATATATAGCTAAGTAGCTGCTCTTCCTTCAATCACATATCAAAGTTCCTCTTCTTTCTCATTTACAGCTGTCTTACCCAGTGATTAATACCACCGTGACTTCCCCCATATCTTTGAATCACTAACACTATAAAATAACACGATGGCCCTCCCACTCAAGGGCAAGCTTGCTATCATAACGGGAGGATCCCGAGGTGGGTGCTTCACTACCCCCATCCATCTAATTTTATGAATAAATTATCACTTACAAAATCTTAGGAATCGGCGCCGCCATTGCTGAGAACCTCGCTTCCAAAGGCTGCAATCTCGTCTTGAACTACGCATCTGATTCATCCCAGGAGCTGACCAAAACTCTCTGTGCTCACCTCCAATCCACCTACTCCATCCGGACTTCAAACGTCCAGGCCGACGTAGGCACCGTCAAGGGCGCCTCACTCTTGGTAAAATCAGCCCTCAAGTTATGCTCTGGCAAAACCCAAATCGACATCATCATCAACAACGCCGGCATAGCCCTCAACGCCCACCTTCCCAACGTCACTCTCCACCAATTCGAGGAGACCTACCGAGTCAACGTTCTTGGCCCGTTGCTCCTTGTCCAGGCGGCCCAGCAATACCTCCCGACAGACCGGTCCGGCCGGATTATCAACATCTCGTCGGTCTCGTCATCATGCGGATTTGTTGGGCAGAGCGTGTACGGCGGCACCAAGGCGGCGCTCGAGGCCATGACGCGGACGTGGGCGCGCGAGCTGAGCGAGAGGGCGACTGTTAATGCGATAAATCCAGGGCCCGTCGAGGGGCCTTTGTGTAAGTCAACAATATCCTCTTTAATACTTTTTGTTTTGTCTGTTTTTTTTCTCCCCCCTTTTTTTTTTTTGGTCTCAATCAAGTATAAAACAACACAACGGCCCCTTTTCTACCACCCCTATCCATCTAATCTTATGTTGTCTCGTTTTGAGACAACTGTGAACAAACCACTCCAACACCAAAATTCCACAATTAATAAAATAAAATAAAAACTAACCCTGACAAAGACGCAACCAACACGCCCGAATTCCTCGCTAACATCAAGGGGTTCATAATGCACACGCCGGGAATGACCCCTCGTCCCGGGGTCGATAGCCCTGAAGCTATCGAAGACGCCAAGTCGAGCGGAGGCCGCCTCGCGCACACGCACGAGATTGCCGGCATCGTAGGGATGCTCTGCACGCCCGACTCGGCTTGGTGTACGGGGCAGGTCGTCTGCGCGAACGGCGGGATGTTGATGTAGTTGTATGATGCTGTGCTAGAATAGATTCTACGTGGCCCCTAAACATACAACATATCTATATGTGTATAGAGGGAGGAGTATCGAACAGTCAGTCCATCGACAAACAAGTTCTTCACATACAACAAACAATTCACCACAATCACCAGCTGCTTTCTTCTCCATTGCTGATAAGGAAGCCGAATGTATACCCTTTCCACTCTACCACCAAGTCGCTAAAGTTTGGCTGTGCTCCTGCTGCGACCATTTTGAAAACAAGAAGACCTGGCTTTCCACCAAGGAAAAAAGCCGATTTTACCTAGACCTAGAACCCAGCCGTCTATCTGACTACAGAGGAGCCATCAAAACGCGCTTGCTTTTTGCTGTTGAAAGGTAGCTCCCCTAGCCATTCATGCATCACTTACCTTGGACCCCCTAGCACCAATATTCATCCTATACCAGGAATACCAATTGCTAAACCCTCTACATGGACCATCAAAAGCAGCAAAGCTTACTTCTCCACCGGCTCCTTCTGTCGAATGGGCAGCTGTTTAATATCCTCCGTCGCAGCTGTCGTGGGTGCCTCAGCAGCGGCAGCCGGGGCCTCAGTAGTCTCGGCGCTTCCATCCACCTCGGTAGCCTTCTTCGCTGCCTTCTTGGCCTTCTTCTTCTCCTTATCCTCTGCCTTCTTCTTCTTGAGCGCCTCCTTTGCCGCCTCCTCCGCCGCACGACTAGCCTGTGTTCCACCGTACAAATCCTTCCACTCTTGAATCTTCTTCTCATCTATCCGCTGGAATAGATACTCGGCCTTGCCGATCTTGTGGCCCGGCTTCAAGGTCTCAGGATCCCACGTGTTGGGGATGAACTTCAGATCGCTGTTCAGCTGGCGAACAATCGACTCGCCTGTAGAGGGCATGTACGGGGAGGCGAGAGATGCAAGAAGAGAAGAGAGATTGAGCGCCAGGCCGACGACGGCCTTGGTGCGCTCGGGATGGGCAGCCAGGTTGGCGTTGTCTAACCGATACTGGAGGAGCAGGTTGCCCTGAGAGGAAATCTCCATCATCTTCTTGAGACCCGAGCGCAGATGCACCGTCTCCATCTCGTGGTTGTACTCGGCAAGGAGGGTGTTGACTCCGGCAATCCAGGCAGGGAAGTCGAAGCTGTCATCCGTGAACGAAGCTGAGAACTCAGGGACTTCGCCACTGAGCTTCGCGTTTACGAACTTGATGACGCGGTTGACAAAGTTTCCGAGATTGGCCAGGAGCTCGTTGTTGTTTCCGGCCACAAAGCCGTTCCACTCAAACTGGTGACACGTTAGGAACGAAGTTTTAAGACCAGGATATCCACCATGTATGCTTACCTGGGTATCGCCAGTCTCCGGGCGATTGTTGAGGAGATAGTAGCGCCAAACGGATGGCCCAATTCCTGTGTCCTTTGCGCCATCGCCGAACACACCGACACCCCTCGACTTGCTGAACTTTGTGTTCTCGTAGTTGAGGTATTCGGACGTGGATAGGGTGTGGAGCGGTGTCCACGCACCCTTATCAGAGCCGATCAGAGAACCAGGCCAAATAACAGTGTGGAAGGGGACCTGCATTCAAGTCAATTTGGTTCGAGAAATATCACCACGTAACCTAGTAGTCCTAGGAAATGCGCCAGACTTGGCACTTTGAGCTACCCAGTTCTCCAGGAGGGGAGAGCTTACGTTGTCCTTGCCCATGAACTGGTAAAGTTTGACCTGAATGACGTGAGTCAGTGTATTTCTTGACATGGCTCATTTGTTGACTCACCTCATCCGGGTTCTTCCACCACTGCTCCCACTGGTCGGTGTAATTTGCGGTGATTGAGGGATAGCCATAGCAGGCATCAAACCAGACATAAATGACCTTTTTTTCGAAGCCAGGAAGAGGAACGGGCACGCCCCATTTCATATCTCTGGTGATGGAGCGGCCTTCCAACCCCTGGTCAAGCCAGGCCTTGGTAATCGCAATTCCGTTTGATGACCAGTTGCCCTCCTTGACGGCCTTCTCGAACCACTTGTTGATATCTGGCTGCAACTTGCCCAGTAGGAGGAAAAAGTGCGCCGTTTCTCTGGGCACTGGGGCGAATCCATCGAGCTTGCACCTTGGGTTGATGAGCTCAAATGGGTCAAGAAGACTGCCGCACTTGTCGCATCTTTCATACAAAGTTAGCAGGACATCAAGGCAGCCTAAGTCAGGTATTCTTACTGGTCTCCGCGGGCGTCCTCGTATCCGCAGCCCTGCTCGATATCAGGGGTCAGCAAGTGACAAATATGAATAAATAGGGGTCAAAACCCCCACCAACCCCCCTCCCCCAGTCTCTCAAATCGGAATTTTATAAAAGGCTGTGCCAAAAATACGTACCGGCTTCGGGCAAGTTCCCTCGACAAACCGATCAGCAAGGAAACCATCGTGCTTCTCGCAGTACGGCTGTGTCGTGGTCCGCTCCTCCAAGAATCCGTTGGCATGGAGCTTCATGAACGCGTCCTGGACGATCTCAGTCTGCTTGTCGGTTGTAGTCCGGCCAAAGTAGTCGAATCCGATCTCGAACCAGTCATAGACGGCCTTGTGCTTGACGTGGAACTCGTCGCAGAGCGCCTGCGGGGTGACGCCTGCCTCGAGCGCGCGCGTCTCTGTCGCAGTGCCTGAGGAAAAGGGACTGAGGGTCAGCAATTCTGTGTCTTGTTTGTTTTCCCGCCCATCTCTCCTAGTCTTTTATTGGTTGCCCGCCAAAAGTCGCAAAGTCGCAAAGTCGCAAAGTGCTCGCGTGACGGCAACTAGGCCCTGTTGCTTCAGAGTCGACGCTCCTTGTCCGAGATTGGATCAGGTCGCTAGGGCAGAGGCAAACAGTAGAGAGGTCTCACGTACCATACTCGTCCGTCCCGCAAATATCTGCATAACTATATGTTAGTAAATACACGGGAAAGAAGGGCGTTCGCAACAGGGTTGTACTGACAGAGAGTTGGGCGGTTGCGCAGCTTGCTATACCGGCTGAACACGTCGGCGCTCAGCGTGCTGCCTATGATGTTGCCCAAGTGAGGAGCATTGTTTACGTAGGGAAGGGCGGATGTGATGAGTATGTTCTCCTTGCCCAGTATGGGGAGAATCGGGTCCTTCGAGGCCATCTTGTTTCGCTGTTCGAATTCAAGGTGGGGGAGGGGCAGATGGATTTTTGGTGTCGAGATCGACGGAGGGGACTATAGCGACGAAAAGTAGATTTTTAGATCGCTCAATGGGTTCAAGGTCTTCTCAGAATTAGTGCCATAAACTTGGAGGGCAGGAATGAGGAAGGGGCGCACCACAATTGCTCAGACAACTTGGGTGGTTTAAGTCGAAGTTTGAGTCATCGTCCCGCCCTCTGACTCTGTCCCTGTGAGTAAACGCGATCGATTTGGGGCTTTTTGGGTGCGAATGCGGGGTCCCAAAAATTGGGCCCCGCGATTTTGACAAACACCCCGCCAAATTCGTTATTCGCCTTCAACTCATCAGACGTTGCTTCGGAGTTTCAGTGTTCCCGCTATTGGACAATAAATACTTGGCGATCAAATACTTATTTCTTGTCTCTAGAGCCCTCCAATAAAGCGCAACTCTCAATATGGCAGAAGACCCCTTTGAAGATCTCCTCAACTTGGAAGAGCAGTTCTACCAGAACGGCTACAAGGAAGGCCAAGCCGACGGTGTCCGGGCAGGTCGGATAGAAGGGCGACAACTGGGACTGGAGAAAGGTTTCCAGAAGTTTTTTGAAAGCGGCAGATTATACGGGAGGTCGATAGTCTGGGCTAGCCGGCTGCCCAGATTCAAGGAGGTCACCCAAGCAGCAGGGCTTGTTGCTTCAGAGACAACGTTAGAAGCAGCAGCGAACCAAACCTCAGAGGAAAGCATCAGCAGCGTGCCTAATGAGTCGTTGCCCTCCAAAGACCATGAGAGGCAACACCTTTCCCCTCTCGCCAAAAATCCAAGACTAGAGAAGCATATCATCACTTTGCATGCTTTAGTCGAGACAGAAAGTTTGTCCACCGAGAATACAGATGAGGCAGTCAACGACTTTGACGACAGGTTAAAGAGAGCCCAGGGGAAGGCAAAGATCATTGAAAGAATGGTTGGCGAAGCTGCCAAGAGCAAAGTACCCGAGACCACAAGTTCCAGCCAGCCTAATATTCCACGAGTTCAAGACGTTTAAGGGATCATGTTCTCTCAAGGATGAAAGCCATTGATCGGCAGAGAATCTAGGCAAGGACAGCTCTATAGCCTGTAAGAGAATCTTGTGTCCAAAGATATAGGTTGCATTATTTGCTGATAGAGAGCAGAAGCTTCTCCGTGAGCTCACCGCACCCAAATTGGGGTCAGTCAGGGCCATGTTTTGCGAAATAGGCTTCAGGGGTTCGGAGAAACAACAAATGAAAATGGTAACGCAAACCAAGGACACAACATCAGAGCATGTGGTATCAAACTTGTATGCATTGCTTCTGCCGCCCGTTATGTACAGTGGCCGGATGTCTATGTCCTTATCCCCACACGCCGAGCGTGCCTCATGCAAATGATCTACACGGGTAGCTGCTCGTCGTTAGCATTTACCGTTCTTAAATGGAAATACCCACAATCTCAGTGACTTACGTCGTTGCATACGATAGCTCCTCCGTCAGCTCGTACTTGTGTACATCCCATTTGCCAGTTGAGAGGCTCTGCCCGCTGGGCAAGGGCGGCAGGCCACCAGTCTGGGCCAGCACCGCCTTTGCAGCCTCGACGCCGTTCTTCTCCAAGTATGTAGCAAGACCGGCCTCCTTGCCAGCCTCCTCGGCAGCCACCAGCGCCTTGCTGCCCTCTTCACCGATCAGCTCGACACGGGGCGCGGCGGCGCTGCCGACGGCAAGCAGGGCGGCTTGCTGGGCCTGGTTGACAACACTCAGGCGGGGGTAGTTGCGGCGCGCGTCGCGCTTCCAGTATGCGTTGTCGGCGATGTCGCCGGCGGGCAGGGTTACGGGGTCCGTGTACTCGGCAGGGTCGTTGCCGCCGGGGGTCGGGTTGCGATAGTAGGGGTTGAGAGGGACACCGTTGGAGCGGTTAGGGTCGAGGGAGAGGGTGCGGCGAATCTTTTCCCAGATTCCTTCTGACTGGAGTGTTTGTTTCTGCAAGGCTGTCGGTTAATACAAGACTGCGACAGAAGAGGCGGACACGGTTCAATGGTTGTTGGTGGTGCCAGCTACTATGCGCCATAGCTCGAGGTGAGGGAGGCAATTGATGATGGGCCAATGACGACCAATTGAGCCATATTGCCGAGTAGACTTGCCTTGGAGATGCTCATAACGCCGCCAGCAGCTTTCGCTACCACTTTTGAAGCCATGGTGGCGACCAGAAACAGATTCGGGCGACGGGGTTCAAGGTCGCGACATACGAGTCCAAGGCCTTGGATGATGAAGCTGAGTCGAGTTTCCTGATTGCCCACTGTCCGAGCTTCCATTGGATACCCGGAGTTATGCCGGTGCACGCTGTTGGAGCTGGAGCGCCAAGCAATCCATTGATAGCGATAGCGCTAGTGACCTATGTAGCTTGGAAAGGTGGGGAGGGCAGGGCTGCCAGTCCTAAAAAAAAAAAGGTCTAAAACAGTCACCACACTCCAAAATTCCTTTTCACGAGTGTCACTTTGAACTCCAACGACGACAAATTATTCACGATGCCTCCCAAGAAAGCCCCCCGCCCCGCCCAGGAGAACATCTCCCTTGGGCCCCAGGTTCGCGAAGGTACAGCGAAATTCACGTATAATATTTGGCGGTTATTCTGACACATCTGCAGGCGAGCTTGTGTTCGGCGTTGCCCGCATTTTTGCGAGCTTCAACGACACCTTCGTCCATGTCACGGATCTGAGTGGCCGCGAAACCATTTGCCGTGTGACTGGAGGCATGAAGGTCAAGGCCGATCGTGACGAGTCGTCTCCCTATGCTGCCATGTTGGCAGCCCAGGATGTCGCTGCCAGATGCAAGGAGGTTGGCATCACTGCCCTCCACATCAAGATCCGCGCCACTGGTGGTACGTTAAAACACCCCTCTTCTCCATTACTGGCGACACATACTAACAGTAGCCTGCCTACAGGTAACCGCACAAAGACCCCGGGCCCCGGTGCCCAGTCGGCTCTGCGCGCCCTTGCTCGGTCTGGCATGAAGATTGGCCGCATTGAGGATGTTACGCCGACTCCTTCCGACAGCACCCGCAAGAAGGGTGGTCGCCGTGGTCGTCGTCTCTGAGGATCGGATATCATCACGCCTCCTATATCAACGTATACCAGTGCCGGTCAAAACGTGGAGAACGGCTCCTTGCCCTGGTCTCCCCCGTCGCAATTTATTTCGTACGGAAATAAGCACACGGAGGACGGCCCTTTGGCCTGGCCTCCTACCCTTTTCCTGGAAAGGGGTTTCTTGGTGGCAATGCTAGCGCTCGGCAGCCTAGCATGGTCAGTATGTTTGTAAAATGTCAGCGCTGCTTGCAGACTGGCAAGCAACCACCGGTTTTACGGTAGTTCCTAGACATGAAACAAGATAGTTGACTCTGAATCTGGTCCACGTTGATGCTCCTCTCCTCGCTGACACAAATTTGTGAATTATCTTTCTCTTTCAACTTTACCCGAGAAGCGGCAGTTGGTGTATGGCCAGCCAGCTGGTTTGACTATAGGTCTTCGTCTACGTGAGGTGTAACGTCGTTGACAGCTTCCTAAGAACGAGAGAGTCTACTTCCTACAATGCCCACCAGGGCCCTTTATCTAAGAAGTTCTTCAAACACAGTATTTCGCCGGCCAATCAAGGTCAGATCCCTAATATCCGGCCGGTTCATTGCTCATCGTGGCCGACAAAGGGGCACCCAAGTTAGAACTACACGCGTCTTTCCAACTTCTAGGAGTAAACTTGTCTACAATAGACTTGAATGCCGACTGGGTATTTACGGGAGCAAAATGTCAGTGGAAGATGCAACGCAGATCAGCATCTCAGTCAGGTACGGGAGGAGCTTACCAACGTGCAAAGACTTGCATCCCCATCAAAATGTTTCCCTGAGGCTCGACATCCGGGGATCGTCATGATGCGGTCATTATATTTGACTCTTACGAAGTATTCGTCAAGTTCTTGTATCTTCTCGGCCGTGAGTCTCTTGACTGGTCGTCGCCCGATGCTTTGCGGCTCCTCGTCCGTGTCTTCTCTCCGATTGGTGATTGAAGTCGAGCTAGAACTATTGGTAGCATCCCTCCACCACCACCGCCGCCCACCTTCATTCATTCTTGTTGGGGAAGGCGTTGGTCTCTTGCAAAACATCTCAAAGATGATGTGGCTGGTGAAGGGCGGCCACTTCTCGTTACTTTCAAGGCAGCCAATGCTTGCTAGCACTATGCCGATAGTGCGGTCGTGACAACCTAGGAGGGATAGCCTGGGTGGGGGAGTGCTTGATTGCACAGTTGTATGGTCTAGCAGCATTTTGTGGTGTCTCCGATTCCACTCTACTTGGTCAACCATCTTCAGGACTATGTCTCCTCCCAGCAACTGGCCTACGCCAAGCATTCGCAGTTCACCAGAAACCCCATAGCCGCCAAACATCTCGTCAACTACGATGCGGTCGATGGATTTGCGCACCCGTTCGTCGTAGAATTCGTCAGGAAGCCGAGTGTCGGGCCCATGGGCAAGTGTGGCGTTGATGGTGTCCATGACAGCCGACAAACTGGGCCGAGAGTCCACGGTCAAGGGTTTGTTCCCGGGCATCCATTTGCCCAGCTTTTCAGACAGATAGTTTATGTCGTCGCTTCTGTTCCACTTCCCTACAGCTCCTTGATAAAAAGCTCTAGAAAGCTCTGCGAGTCTGACACACGATTTGGTGTTTGGGAGGAGCGTCTCCTCTCCCCGGGAGCGCATGGCAATATCCCAGGGAGCCGACGTCCGGTTCGTTCCCAAAGGATAGAGGCCATGCAAGATCTGCTGCACCGACTCAACGACTCGCGGCACCTCCGTTGTCCGAACATAGAGTATTCTGGCATCTGATAGATGCGTTGGCAACTTCTGAGCGTTAATTAAGGTCACTACTCCGCAACACGGTCATGCTAAGGGACGCTACCAAGCTTAGCTGATCGACGTACAGCCGGCGCAACCACTTGCCGAAGGCAAGAGATGTTTCCCGTCCCCTGTCAGTGAGTTCTCCGGGCATGCTATATATAAAATGCAGTGTCAGGACATTCACCCTCGGAATCATGCCCGTTAGAAGGATGAGCCTCACATACCAGATGCTGCTGGCCTCACCACCTGCTCCCTGTGCGGGAATCGATCGCCCATCGGGCCCAGATGTCTCTAGGGATCTCTTCCAAGTCATGGATTCCCACCTAGAGCCATCCTGGGTGGCCATAACGACCTGAATAAACCGCTCAGCCGCACTGCAATACGGCCAGTCTTTTTGGCAGTCTGTCAGCGACCGAACGCGCAGCTAGCTTCTTCGGCTTCGGCTTCGGCTTCAACTTTCCTCACTTACAGGGAGACAACCCAGTCTAGATGCCGAATGCGAAGTCAGCTCAGCCCAGCACAGCAGCGAAGGCATTATTCAACAAGGCCTGATGCCGACTTACATTCTGAAAGCGGGGCCATATTGGGCTTCGCTCGCCATGACGGACAAGCTGATCTCTCGAGGCGGTTCGTTAGTGTCGAGGGCCTGACAAGTCAAGTTTTTACATATTTAGGTAGGGAGAACGAACAATCTGCACTTGCTCAAGGTTCAACCCGACTGGATAAGCCGGAGGAGCTATCGTTGCGGTGGGGATAAACGCCATGGGCGATGAGCCCGATAAGAAAATATTTTGAGATGGACCAAGCCAGTTATTTTCGTTTTTCGGTTTGATAACAAATTGATTGATTGTCAAAAAGGGAGAAGAGTTCATCGTCTCATGCATGTCATTGAAGTTGGTGTTGGTCGCGGTCGCCTAGGTAACCCGGCTGGCTGGCTGCCTTAGTCACCCGTTAAGTACGCGACCGCCTGAAGCACCATGATGAGTTGTTCGACATACCTTAGGTAGGTAGGAATGTACCTTTAGTTTTTGACATCAGTTGAATTCGTCCATCTTATTTCAGCATTCGTGTTGGCTTGATATGAGTTCGCAGAATCCGCCACACTGGCATCGAGAGTTTGAGCAATGAGGAATGGGGACGAGTCACTGACTGGCGCTTATAAAAAAGAATTTTTTTAAAAAAAAAGGCGGCTGTCGACTCGTTGTTGGTTCGATATATTCACGTTGGTTTGATGTAATGGGCTGTTCAAACTGAAGTTCCCTTCATGTGCTCACGGCAGATACATAGATCAAAATGTCCGAGACGCCGCTGCCAGCCTCTACCTTGGCCAGTGTAAAGGCACCAGACAGTCTCGACGAGTCAAGCAAACAGGTATATGTGGCTTGACAGATAATTAAGGGGGATGAAGATGGCGCAGACCGGATCACTACCAACAGCCGAATATCGACTGGTGGTTCAGGGGTTACATACCAGACTGTTGGTGTCACCCTTGCCGCGCCGGCCGGTCCGGGGGGGGCTAAGCCTCCGTCGACACTCCGGTAAGCCACCGGGACCATGCTCGCTTGCGACAATATATAAGTCACCCGACCGGCACTTGCGGCTCAGCATCAGGCGGTCGACGCTTTGGGCCCCGGAAGGCCACCCGGCCGGCGCTTGAGGGTAGGTCACCCGGTCAGCGCTTCAAGAGTGAATACCAGGTCTGCTACTGTGAGAGCTGCATGGTCTCGCGTCATGCCACCACTGGTTGCGGTGGTGGCCGTGCCCGCAACGACGAAGAAGAAGAAGAAGCTTCGAACGGCAGTGGGCAATCCTGCATACCTTGAACTTCCTCAGACAGCTGCAAATCCGAGTGCAGCGGCGACAGCTGCCAAAACGAGAACCTTTTTGAGGGCTCGCACGACACCCGCCCGCTTATCGCTCCTCTGTCTTGTGGTTTTTTTTGGTCTGGTGCTTTTTTGTCTGGTACTTTTGTTGAGCGCTCTTTTATTAGTCTCCTGGTGGGGCCTTCTCTGCTGTCCAGCTTGAAGCTATAGCTATAACTTCTCTAGATAGTTTTCCTAGTTTCGTCAATCTACTCTTGTTCTCATCCTTGTCTGTAGCTTGCTATACTTACATGCCACTCCCGGAACAATCTATTTGCTAGGTATTGTGAGTAGGAATCGTCTTTCCTGAGAGAAGGGCTATAGTTGTGGCTTGTGTAGAATGCCCACCCCCGTGCATTTTTCGGTTTCGCTTCACGTCCAGTTTCTAGCCCTTAGACTCTTTCGTAGACGAGTAGATACACGTTCCAGTACGTCAAAAGGCAGCTAGCTGCTCTTCGCTTTCCACTTCTTCCTTCCAGTTTTGCCTTTTCTCTGGCTCAACTAGTCAAAAAAGACGTCAAGGAACGCGAGAGAGACGGACTCGAAGGTCGACTGTGGATCGGCTTGTCAGTATGGATCGAGTAGCCAATCATCCAGGCCACGCACCGATTCCATAACGCAGTTATTCCACCAAGAAGACCGGAAGGAGGGAGTGGGAAACGCAGAAGCGAGGCTGCAAAGTATGCAAAGTGCTTATCGTACATAAACCAATCGACCTCGCAAGTACCTACGTAGGTAGGTACTCCGTAGTCGACCTACAAAAGAAGCGCGCCAAGGAATGGATGGGAGCGAATGTTCAGGAGTGGATACCTACCTCGACAAGGGTGCACGGGCCACATGATCATTGTGTACAGAATTCAAGCTCAGACCTCTCGATTCCTTTGGTTCCTTCCGGATACGATTTTCCCTCTTTGCTTCCGAGCAGCTTTGTTTGGGCCTGGGAATTGCACCATCTCACATGACCGCATGACTAAACACTCATCGGGGCTTTGTGTGAGGAAGGAGGTTGGGGAGTGAAGGAGGGAAAGAGGAGGCGCGAGCCTGGTCTCAATGCCTGGTTCCGCAGATCGCCTCGCGGCAGATGGTCCAATTGCTGGCCGAGGAGAGCGAGCCTTACATGCAGAATGCCTTTGTTCGGCGACCACCAAGTCCCAGAGTCAGATATTACAGTGGACAGCTGAAGAGGAGGGGGCGCCCGCCCTCTCAACTTGGTATGGTACGTACGTCAGGCCAAAGCCCCAAAGCAAATCAGGAAGTACCTTTGTACTCTATTCCATCCCACACGGACTTTTTTTTTTTTTTTGCTCCGTTCGTTCGTGCCATCTCTGCCGCAAAAACCCCAGATAAGTCAGCCAGCCAGCCCCCCCCCCTGACCTGGGCTGTCTCTCGACCACCCTCGCGCGCTATGATTGGCTGGGTGCTTGCGCAACCACCTCAACGTCCTGTTTATGTTCCCAGCATCAACCCAAGCTCCTCTTCTCATCTGTTTCCATCGATTTTGAGATCACAACATCCCCTTCTTCACTTTCCATTTGCAGATCCGAGATCGCGTATCGTTTGCGACTCTATCCCCAGTCCTTCTGGTCCCCTAGCGCCTATACTCTATAAGCTGCTATAAGCCGCCTCCCCAGCGCATCTCGTCGCAACAATGCCCGTCGAGCTCCGCAAGCGCAAGGCCCCCGCGCCCCCCCCAGAGCCCCCAGCCAAGAAGAAGCAGGGCAAGGTCGCCAAAGCAGCTGCCAAGGTCAAGGAGGTCGTCAAGGGGAAGACGGCCAAGGCCACTGCTGCTGCCAATGGCGCTGCCTCTGCTGCTGTTGCCAAGCCGGCGGCTCCTGCTCCTGCTGCTGCCCCCGCTGGAAAGCCTGTCGTCGGCGATGTCATCTCGCTTGAGGGGTTCGGCGGCGACATCGAGACTAACGACGGCGCCAAGACCACTCTGAAGGCGCTCGTCGACGAGAGCAAGGCCGGCGTGGTGCTTTTCACCTATCCCAAGGCCTCGACTCCCGGATGTAAGTGCAGCTTTTCACGATATATATATAATCTTAATTGTTTCCTCGTCCATTTCCGTTCCCCCCCCCCCGAATTTGGCATATAACGCATGTTATATTGCTTAGTCACCTTCCCGTGTTCGCCCATCGCCACGACTCTTTCATCTTTTGTATCCTTTCATTCTCATAAACCACCTGTCGCGACAGGCGGGTCACCTGACATGAGATGAAGCTAACACCCAAAAGGCACCCGCCAAGCCTGCCTGTTCCGGGACTCGTACGCCCCCTTGACGGCATCAGGCCTGTCCATCTACGGCCTGTCCACCGACTCGCCCAAGGCCAACACGACCTTCAAGGAGAAGCAGAAACTCCCCTACCCTCTGCTCTGCGACCCGTCGGCCACCTTGATCAAGGCCATCGGTCTCAAGAAGGCCCCCAAGGGCACTACGCGCGGCGTATTTGTCGTTGACAAGGCCGGCAAGGTCCTTGCTGTCGAGCCTGGCGGCCCCGAAGGCACCGTCACTGTCGTGAAGAAGGTTGTCGAGGCTCTGGATGCCGAGGCACCCGTTACGGCTGATGCCGAGAAGGATGAGGCGCCAACTGTCGTCGATGCCGAGGTGCTTGCTGATGCGCCGCCTGCTGTAGAGGAGGAGCCTAAGAAGAAGAAGGAAGTTGCGCCTTCTGCCCCCATTGTTCCTGTCCTGGAGTCAGCTGCTGAATCAGCCGAAGAGAAGAAGGCCGATGGGCCGAATGGCGACGTTGCTAAGCCAGAAGAGGAAAAGCCTGTCGTTGAGGAGGAGAAGAAGGACGAGTAAACCCGCTTCGGCGTCGTTTATCTGTTGTGTCTGTCGACAAACGACGTAGCACCGTTCCCTCCTTTTTATCTATTTGTCATTCTCTTACCAGTCGTCTTTTTTTATTGTGTGCCATTCATTTTCTTTTCTTTCGGCAGGAAGGGGATGGATGGATGGATGGATGGATGGATGGGGGTGGTGGAATGAAAAGATGCTCGCTTGATTTGGGATCCGGGGAGATGGAGGAATATGTGTACATGTATGAAGCCCGAGCCTTTTAAGTAAGCCAGAGCTACGTAGTCTTTCTCTCTGCATTTGAGACACTTTTTATCTGCTACCTGTTCCTGCCTGTTCTGTCTCTTCAGGGATATCTTCAGGTGTTGAACGTCAAAGTTTACGTTATTATCATCTATCCCTGGCACCACGACTGATGAGCTCTGCTGTGTTCGAGTCATTGTTCGATATATGTGTATATTACAAGGTAGGTAGGTAGGTAGGTAGGTGTTGTACACATACGATCCGTAGGTGTGTCTGTTTTGACTGCAAACCTCATTTTCGGGGCACCCCTAATTAAGGCCACGGCCAACTCCCAAATCCGATCTAAGTTCTAAGTCTTTTCCCTTTCCGCCCCGGTTGGTGGTGGGGGATGCGCCCCGTCCGTTGTTGGGATACCGAGCAGAGTGAGCTTGCTTGGCCTATAGGTCCGGATACCTAGACACAATGCCCTAATTATGGCGCTGCTTGCTGTTGTATGTCTGCCCACCACGTATGTGATGGCGGCTCAGTCCCCTTAGTTGCCATCCGTCTTGGTGTTCCTCTCCACGGCGCCGGATTCCCGCTGTCGTTGCTGCTGCTGCTGCTGCTGCTGAGCTTCGCGTTGGGTTTTCTATTCGCCAATATTAGCCTGCCATTTAAACGAACCGAATGAAACTATGGAAATAGATAGAAGAGAAGTTTTCAAGAAAACGGCGGAGGTTAGGTCATACCGCGTTGACTTTCGCAGCCTGAATAGAATGGCGCGTGTAGCTACAAATTACATATTTTATTAGCATCATTCACGAGTTCTTTTCATCCTCGAAGAGATGCGAGATGGGAGTTCCCATTCAATAGGGTGGATGAGGTAGGTGGAACTCACGCGAACAGGACACACGCCATGGTGAACGCAGCCAGCGGCGCCATCACAGTCTTTCGCCACAGTATGGATTAGTTCAAGCAAATAACATGATGTGGAAGAATCGGCTCCAGAGAATTCTACAGCAGCGCTCTCAGGTGTGGTGCGGCATGGTGGTGCAAGGTTGACTACCTAGGTAGGTAGGTAGGTAGGTTGGTTGGTAGGTACCTAGGCAGCTAGGTCAGATTACATACCCGTGGATTCACCTTCCCTTGTCGCGCCATACTTCCCATCCGTCGTCGTTACAAAGTGTCGCTATGGATGCATCTATTATTTCTTATTTGCGAGTAACAACTCTTGTCCAACTCCTTGTTGGCGATTTGTCGTTGTTGGCGCTTTACTGGGGGATTTTCAGGGGGTCGTTGGAAAGGAATGTTAGCTGTTCAATTTGATTCGCTGGCTACGGTGGATTGAGAAGGCTGAGTTGGATGACATGAGCGTCGTATGACGTTCACACCAGCCAAACTCCGTTCTCTCATTGCTTTTGGTTCTTTCCTTTTCTATTAAAAATAAAAAGAAGATGAAATGGAGAGCGATCCCACCTCAACTTTCCTGTTTAATGAATCTTTTTCACTTTTAATATTGTGCTCGTCGAGCTTCGTTCTATAGGTCTAAGAGGTACCTAGAAATCACCTGCATGAGCACTATTTTGTAAACATTCCTTTAATTCATCTGGTATTCATATTCCTCTCTACAGCATCCCCTTCTCTCAACATATGGAAAGCTACCTATTCCTGGTAGCTGCTTGCTTGCTAGCATGCTCGCGCGCTGTTTACTGCTCGCCCACCAACAAGCGAGCGCGCGTGTCGTAAATATCAACAACACAACCAATACTTGCTGTCTATGCCTGCTTGCACCGGTTGGCCCGAGTTTGAGTTTCAGGGGTATCGCACCATACATAGTTGCGTAGGTATTTGAACAACAGCAGGTTACTCCCATCCCCCTCCCACCTCCATCCAGCCCCGCCGTTCGTCTATCTGTGTGCCGTGTGTCTCCTTGCGTCTCCAGTGGCCTGTTCTCAGGGGTATATCTTTCATCTTTCATCTTTCATCTTTCATCCCCATTCGCGTAGCCTCCTCCTCCTACGAGCCGAATGGTGTGTCCAAAAAATAGTCCTGTGTTTGCAACCCACCACCAAAATAAGCGTTCATGCTGACGCGCTGGTGGAAGGAAGCCATGATTCGCATCGGATCTCTAATAGTGACTGGCAACAACAAGTCCTCAACAGAACCTTGAAATCAACAAAACCAAGACATAACGCCTGCCTATATGTTGCCTCTCAGAATGCCGGCTGATCTATTTGCTGTTGCAGTTTCCGCTGCCCGTTTGCTTTTATTTGGTTGAACTGACGCATCGAGTACTCGTATGTGAGCATAGTGACGGTCGCGGCAGGCACGGCGCGCATCATGTTGGTGCCCATGCCGGCATAAAAGGCCCTCCACCCCTCCTCGCGTAGGATGGTGCGGAAGGTCATGACGATGCCCCTGTACTTGGGAACCTGACGTTGCGGCGTGGCGGGCGTCTCACCCGGTACCGCAGGACTTGGCTCTCCTGCAACTCCCCCCAGACCCTGCATGAACTCTTGCCCGGGCATTGGCCGGCGCTGCGTCTGCAGTCTTGTCCGGATAACCTCATGAGGATATGTGGCGCTGCTGGCTAGTATCTTGGACAGTATGGAGGCTGATAAGATGCCCAGCCAATGCGCCTTCTCGTCCTGGCCCGCAACAGGCGCTGCCCCCATGGACCTACCTGTGAACTTCAGCTTGAGATACTCATACGCAGGAAACTGAACTGCGACGTGGGTGAGTCCGAGCAGTGCCGGTGTAAGGCCCGAGTAGAACGACAGTATTCCCTCCGTCGTATACATCTTGCGTGCCGCATCCATTGTTGACCTATAGTGCCAGGGCGACGGAAGTGTTGGACGTGAGGTTGGAGTATTGCCGCCCTTAGGGTGGAAAGAGAACTGGGGTCTGTCATGATAGGGAGTTTGGGACATGAGCCGAGTCTTTATGACCCAGATCGGGTTGGTAGCGATTGTGCTGCTGGCGCCGGCTATGATGGACGACCAAAAGTTGATCACAAACGAGTTTTCTGCAACACAAAGAAACATGTCAGCCTTAAGAGATATGTACATGTCTGGGTACTGCGGTTGTACTTACGCTGATACTGAGCCATCCATATCTTGCTCTTGTTGTAAACCGTAAACCACACGGCCCACGTCGGTAAATATCCCAGTATTATCGGACCCAGGCCTCTGTACATGCCGCGGATGCCTTCGTCCCTCCATATCACACTCGCCGTGCCGACCAAGCCCTCATAAACCTGTGCTCGGCCTAATTGGCGGCCTTTCTGGGCGGCATTGAAGCCCCCTTGCGCCTGGAGTTTGGTCTTGATCACGTCCAGCGGGCAGGTAACGACTCCTGATGTAAAGCCTCCTATCGCACCCGAAAGGGCATTGAACTGGGACGGAGAGGCGTTCACGGCCCACCGCTCTACCAGCGTGAGCTTGTTCGGATCTTGCATGGTTCCGTTGACTACCACTGTCGTAGGGGTTGCGCCTTTTGTTGTGGGGAGTTCCCTAGTCGTACGGGGATATGGTGCTTGTGACTGAGACGAGGTCACCCCATAATCCGCCCCCTTTGCAGGTGTTGGCTGCCCGGGAGGAGCAAGATGTTGTTCGTCGAGAGACATGCCTCATCTAAAGACCCCGCGACGTATTTTGTGACGAGCTCTCTGTCGAGGGAAATCGGGGATGCCCAGGGGTTTTCTGTACTTTGGCCGGTCGAACAAAATGACTCTTTCCCTCTCTTATCCTTGGTCTTTTCAACACGAAGCAGACTCCCAAGATGGATGATGTCTGCACTTTGTTCCCGGCCGTCCCAGGGTGTGCGGGGAAGAATGGCGCTGAGGATGGCCAGCAGGCCGTGGACAGGTTCTAGCGACTGCCACCGTCCATGGGGGGTTGATTTTGTGGGCGGACGCTGTAAGGGAATCGAATCTGACGTGGCCCGCTGGCTGGGGACTCGCACGCTCGGGCGCAAGAGCCGTACCTTGGGAGGGTGTGTCGTTGTGGTGTATTGTATGAAAGTGAGAGTCTTGAAAGAAGAGAGTCCTTGGCAGCCGAAGCGGAATGGGAATTCAGCACGCGATCAGTGGGTGTGCTTAGTGCCTGTAGCGGAGTGCTGGTGAGCGCCGACCAACGGGATGTACGCGTGCATTGCGGTTATCCGCTAATGGAACCAGGAATTGGGGCGCCTGCCAAACGCTAAATTATGTCACCGTTCCTTGTCCCACCTGCAAAAAAATACCGTATACCAGGAAATTCAGTACCGAGGTGTCCGAGCAGAGAAAATTGCTGCCCCTCGTGTCCAAGTTGTTCCAAAATGAATTAATAGTCCAATTGAGAAGTGCTCCTCTGTCTCAAGAATTCTGAATCGATGGCCTGTGTCAAATTTGCTTTGTTGGTCTGATTCTCTGACACTTGCAAATGGAGCACAGCACAGGGCGACCCAAGGATTCCCTGTGAAAGGCGGATTGAGCTGTTATCAGTCAAGAGACACTGGCAAACTGGGTATCAGCGGCGTCCCTTCCAGCTGGCCGCATTACCTCATAAGCGGCGAGGCACCACCTGGTTGGCTGGTTGGCTGGCCCAAGCTTGGGTCGATGCGCCACTTTTTGCCGACCGATGTCTCTGCCTCAGGCCGCAATTTGAGGCTAGAGCTGCAGCAGCGGCGTTTTTCGGGAGAGCTCCGGGCCTGACAACGTCTGATTTCGCGGTAATTTGGCAACACAGCAATAGAGAACCTTCGAAGCTCCCCTCCCCCCCTCAAACCCGACTTCGAGATCACCGACATGGCTTCTCTGGCTCCCTACATCATCTCGCGGCCTTGGCTGTCGAAGATCCTTGCGCCCGTCGCCAATTGGTATGCCAGCGCCTCGGGTTACCGTCAGCTGGGTCTCCGGTGAGTAGTCCCTCCCCCATTTCTGTTTCTCTCGAACATCGAACATCGCCTACGAAACCACGCGCGCCACATTTTCGATTCGATTCAATTAGGGAAGCTGACGCGACCTCCTTCCAATTTTACAGCGCCGACGATCTGATCAACGAGGAGAATGAGGATGTGCTCAAGGCACTGGGGCGCCTGGACGCCCGCGAGAGCTACGACCGCGTCTTCCGCCTCCGCCGCGCGGTACAGCTCAGTTTACAACAAAAGGTCCTACCCAGGGCCGAGTGGACCAAGCCCGAAGACGATGTCAAGTACCTGGAGCCATTGGTCGCCCAGATCAAGAAGGAGAACGCCGAGAGGGAGGCGCTCACCCACCTGACCATCCAAAAGAAGCACTGAAGCGTTGTTTTACCGACGACAGGGGCGGCGTGAGGGAAAGGGGACGGACTATGGACCACGAGCAAGAAATCAGAGCCATTGTATAACTTTATGAGGGGAAGCTCGAGAAGGCCAGCCATTAGACTTTTCGCGGGGGGGGGGGGATTGCTACCGTCAGACGTGTTGACGACGAGCAGCAATTGTATTGTGTATAGACTCTGGGTTGTTTGATCAATCAGAATACCCACTCACCTACTCTCAACATCTGCATTCCGTCTTTCAGAATAATCATTTCATTAAATGTTACTGTAGTGACAGACGAACTAAAACAAGGGGAAAAGTCCACCCACCCAAACAAAGAGGATGGGCCATAAAAATATATCAAATACTGAAAGGGACACTACTCCTCTATTAAGGATACTGACATCTAGTGATTTACCAAGAAACACTCCCGTATGCAAAATAATGTTTAAATATTACTATTCCTTACTCCTTCCCAGCCAGCGTGCGAAATTACCCCACGCACCCTTCCTTCCACCAGAAAGAGGCAAAGCAGGAAACATATATCGTCTCATTAGCCCATTCAAAGTAGTGCGGTGTCCGAAAAAAAAAAACCACTTTGACAGCATAGAGCTCCTCAATCTACATCCATCTATGTTGTAGTCCTCGTTCCCTTCCTGTCCCTCACCCCATTTGCTCTTGTCGTGACAGTCTATTCTGCCCAGAACCAAGAGATCTTCTAATTTCAAACCGGGATGGTAGCTCCCCCTTTCCCAACATTAGCCAAAAAAAGCCACCCGTATTAATTAGGCACCACCAAAAAGCATTATTTTTGTTCCTCGTTCCAGAGAGGGAGGAACTGCTGTTGACGAAACCACCACCGCCCAGTGCATCGGTCCTTCGACGAGTTGTGCCAGGGAAGGAGGGTAACGGAATACTAAAAGGTGTGTTGATTGGTATCGTCGAAGGGTTGGGATTTGGCCAAGGGGGATTTTCTGGCGAGCATTAGGCGTTTGCTGGTTTGAACCCCCATAAAGAAAAGCAACAACAGGTATTGTTAAAAATATGACAAGAACAAGAGATTTCCGTCCCAATTTCCCCTTCCATTCCCACCCCAACGCCTGTCTCTGTAAAAGTTTGGTGGCGAAAAAAAAAAAAATACATTGAAGATTTGGTATGTGTATCATGGGCCTTCGTACAACAACAACAACAACAACACCCTGTGTTGCATTTCCGGTTCTCGTGCTGAGTTTCGATTTCTCTGAAGATTCGACAAAGGAGTCGCGCCCCTACAATGCGAAAGAACAGAAGGGGAAAGGTAAAAATGGTGAATTAACCAAATGGTAGTCGAAGCAGTCCCAGAATCTATGCGTTACCGCCCTTCTCTTCCGTGTCGATGTGCCAGACAACGTAATTTGGCAGGCCGTAGACTTCGTAGCCTGCTCGCTTAGCCATTTTCGCAAAGCCCTCTGTCTCGGCTTGATTCTCAAAGGCGTAGCAGGGGAAGTTGATGCCTGAACTTTGGTGTAAGCAAGGGTTGACTTCAGGGGTAAAGATATGATTTTGCTTACCTGACCTGTGAACATCCGCCTTCACAAGGATGTTGACTCCACCGATACCGTCAAGCTCGATTTCCGCGTCCTTGTCGTCACGCCAGTCTCCCATTCTGGCCATGTACGTCCGCCCAGTCTCGTACTGCTTGTAGCCTGGGAGTGGGAAGTTAGTCGGAGTTCTAATGAAAGTGGTGTCACTCATCCCACATACCCTCGGCGAGAACAACGTCCTTATCAAGTTTGGCAGCCAGCTTGCGGCCCTTGTCAGACTCGACCCAGGAATTGTAGTCAACTATTACGAAGATGGTTAGCCGAAAACCCGCGAGTACTGGGAGCAAAGTTGAACCTACATCTTCCTTCAATATCGCGACCATCCTTATACCGGTGGAACCAAATGTCTGCGATAAGTTAGTTTCAAACTTTATAGGGTGCGAAAAAGAAGTTCATACTTGGAACGAGGATGTCCCTATCGTGGGCAATAAAGTCCTCGATGATTTGGGGCGTACTGTCCACAATATCCACGTCTCTCCAATACACCCACGAGTGCTCAGGCTTGAGAGCAGTCGACAATAGGTAATTCCGCGCCTTCCCCATGGCCTTCCGTCGGGGTCCTTGGGCCTCGAACGAATGGCGATCCTTAACATCTTGGCTGAGCTTAAAGTTGAAGTCCTTCTCCACCACCATGGCACTTCTGAACGGAACCTTGTCGGGGCGTTTTTGGATCCGCTCAAGCTCGGCAGCAAGCACTGCTAGTGTCTCGTCAGTGGTGTCGCCGACAAGAAACCCTAGGTCGATAAGGTCGTGGGGGTACGTGAGCTCGGCGACCAGCTCAAAATACTTGTTGAGATAGACTGCGGCGTCCTTGAGGGGCGTGAGGATGAGGACTCGTTCTTGGTTCAAGAGGGCCTTGGGCGTGGACTTGATCGGGTTCAGGTCGACATGCTGGATTGTGGACGAGTTGATTTCGAGCGGAGCGTGGTGATTGAATATTACCGGTGTATTTAAATGCGAGTTCCAGGATACTTGTTCATTCAGTGTCATTTCCATAGGGGATTTGGAGGGCCCCCAGCAATAAAAACTGTGGTTTAGCAAAAGCAGACATTAGCCATCTGGTACGCGGGTCCAAAGGGGCGGCGCGGAAGACGCGAACCTTTGCAGATCGCCTGCTTGCGAGCGAACGCCGCGCCATAGTAATAGTATGATGCCTGCGACGGCAGCGAAGAGAAGAAACCGGGTCTTGGTCACGAGCGCCCATATCGCCCTTGTTGGTGGCAGCTTTGATCTGGCAGTTTTCCAGCTGACGCCACCCTTGGGAAGGAGCATTGTCGAGGGATCCGGGCGGCCCGCGGCACCACCCTATATTGTAGATAAATGCCGGTGCCGTGAATAAAAGAAGGTCCGCCGTCCTTTGTCTCTGAGTACAATGCGCACGGGTGCCAATCAACGGGGTTGACAGTGGATGGTGTCAGGGAGCACAGCCAAGATGCTCAGGAAACGCGAGAAATCTCGCGTGGCGCCGTGTTTTGTCGATTGATCAATTGCCCGATGCAATATACCCCAGCTGTGACACCGGGTCCAGGATTGAGTGTCTGTCTCGCCGGCTGCGGTCGTGTTCGTGTGTGCTCGGCAGGAGGTTGTCAAAGAAATGGAAGCTGATGCGATGGAGTTTCTCGTCCTTCAAATGTCTGGCGCGCAATTACCGGCCAGAAGCAGACGCCTTGTAAAAAAGATCGGTTGCCGCGTACCTAGCTAGGGGTCCCTATCCGTGTTGAAGCTAACCTTGAACCCGCTAAAGTGGGGGGTCCACTCCCCTGCACCAGCACCAGACCTGGCCCGCTTTTGGTGACGCCTTTCATGGCCGGAGTCGTACCTTGCTGGTACAACATCCCACCGTTCCAGGTTCATGCGAAACAACTGCCATCTCGTGTGTTGGGTATTTCCCCCAGGTCTAACACGAAGTTTAACCCCATTTTAACAAGACAAAGCACTAACTACAGTACAGGAATTTTTTTTTTTGGGGGGGGGGGTCGTATTCAAGTCAATATTTCTCCTTTAAGGCTTTCCTTTGATCAAACGTCGATTGGTGGACAGGTCCTTGAGTAAGATCCGATGGTGACCGTGCCAGCTGAATGGACCAGGCCATGGGCTTTCCTGACGCTTTTGGCCAATGGCGCAATGGGCGTTGAGCCAACTGCTTCAACGAGCTGCTGTGCCACTGTGGAGGTTTGGTCCATCATCTCATGCCGCCAGCGACAGGAATTGTCTCTCACTGGTTAGGGAGATAAGTTCTTTGTCCAAGTTCGGCCACATGGGAAAGGACCAACCAGGAGGTGGAGACAGGTGGCACAGATCGGGACACTCGGAAGACGGAACTCGTGTGTCTTACCTGGTACGAGTATCATGATCTCCAACCACTTTATGGAATTTTGAGTATTGCACTCTAGTATAAGTACGGATACCAACCTGTTTCCTTTTGCTCAGTATGCTGAGATCTGGCTATGCGAGATTATACACTGGTGAGGTTTGTGGTGAGATTGCGGGTCGTGTTTTTGCCAGGTTTTGGCAGCACTGATAAGGGCCGTGATGAGGATGGCTGTCTTGGCTCTCAATTCAGGCACAAGGGCGGCTGCTTCACGTTGCTGGTTCTCAAATCTCCTCCTGCAGGGGAAGATTAGGAGGTTGCGACAGATCCAGTGTTTAAGTTCTGCTTATCTTCAAACCAAATGTCGATTGAACACGTGAGCTGGCGACACTGTCCTACCCCAAATCCGCGATTTCCGTGCTGACATATCCAAGGGCGCGTCTTCCAGGCATCCAATATTGACCAAGGCAAGTCCTGTGAACATGTAAGTTTCTACTCATCACTGGGTGACCTCCCGATAGCTCTCCTGAGACGCACCTCATCCCATTCTCCAAGAATCTGCCACTTTTAAGAATTTGCCGAGGCTGGAATCGTAATCGAATTCTAACTTTTCTTCATCTTTTTTACGCCGGTCGCTGTGCTGGCGGGTGATAAGAGCCCAGTTTGCGCGCCGTCAGCTGACCATACTGAGAGAATCACCAAGTCTCACATTTCCACACTACCAATTTTCGAGATACCCCGACGAAGCATTTACAGCTCACAGACCTGCGCCGTTTGCTCTACGTCTTCTGTCGTCAGTATCAGGGGGGCTACTTCAAATGGCGTCCCGCAAGTCTGCACGGCTCAGTGCCATGGCGAGCAGCACAAATATTGCTAATTCGCTGCCTCCACCACCGCCGCCTCCCCCTCGTGTTGCACGGAAGAGGAAGGCGGAAGCTCAAGACCCAGACTTAGCACCCGATGAGCCACCAGCAACTCCTCAGCAACGTCGTGTCCGAAAGGACAAACCGCAACCACCGCCAGCGACACCCACGCCTAATGCTGTGGGTCTCATGGCCGAGGCTGCGAAAGAAAATGGACTATCCCCTTCAAAAAAGCCCAAAACGGCAGCAGTCAACCGCTTAGCAGATCCAAACAGAACAAACGCGCCTCTCTTCTCCCCAAAGACATCCAGGATTGTTGCTTCCAAGCCAGTCGAAGACGTCTCGCCATCCAAAGTCCCCAGAGGTACCAAGCCCGAGATCACCACTGCCAACATTCTCGAGGAAGCTTGCAACCACCTCATCAATATAGATGAGCGCATGCGGCCGCTTATCGAGAAACACCACTGCCGTATTTTCTCTGCCGAGGGCCTGACCGAGAGTATTGACCCGTTCGAGGCTCTGGCCAGCGGCATCATCTCTCAGCAAGTCAGCGGCGCCGCGGCAAAAGCCATCAAGGGCAGGTTCGTAGCACTTTTCAGCGACAGTGTGCCACCCCAACAAGAAAGTCCGAAGGTCGGCTCCTCCTGGCCCCCTCTCGACTCGGGCCGGCGGTTCCCGCATCCTTCCCACGTGGTCCAGGCGTCGATTGAGACCCTTCGGACCGCGGGCCTCTCACAGCGCAAGGCCGAGTACTTGATTGGTCTGGCTGAGAAGTTCGAGTCGGGTGACCTGTCGGCGCACCTGCTCGCGGACGCGCCCTACGAGGAGGTCATGGAGAAGTTGATCGCCGTGCGCGGCCTCGGGCGGTGGAGCGTGGAGATGTTTGCCTGCTTCGCACTCAAGCGCATGGACGTCTTCTCCCTGGGGGATCTGGGCGTTCAGCGCGGCATGGCGGCATTTGTTGGGAGGGATGTGGCAAAGCTCAAGGCAAAGGGGGGCAAGTTTAAGTACATGTCCGAGAAGGAAATGGAGGAAATCAGTGATAGGTTTAAGCCGTATCGCAGTGTCTTTATGTGGTACATGTGGAGGGTTGAAGAAACTGATATCAGTACGCTCGAGTGAATGAGTGTTTGGGTTTGCTGATATTATTCTTTTCGTTATATGAACGACGCGCTCCAGTCAAGCTTCTCAGAGTGTCTGGCCTGCCTGGCAGTTGTCTGTGTCGCCCCCTCCCGGCGGCACAAGTCATCGTGGAACAAAGTCCGAGCCCAACTCTCAGAGTGCAGACAGGGAGGCAGGCAGACAAGCATCCTTCTGCGAAATTTAAGAGACGATTATCTGTCACATATATATGTAGGGGGGAAAGAGGGCTAGGTTCGTATCCACGCAGTGGGATTATGGGAAATGCATCTAATTATTCATCCACTCACGCCGGTGTCTATATCAGAAAGGCATACACGCGCTCACCTACCTCTTATTTCCAGGCATATATATTCACAAGCGAGCCACCTATCTTGAGATGGATTTTTCAGGAACATGATAGAAAGCAACCCAACATTATTAATTGGTACCAAGAAGCATGGCCGGCAATTTTGAAGAAGGGAACAGAACATAAATCAAGCTTTTAGAACCATGCGAAACGCAATTGTCCATGGCAGATGGTGTTTCAAGCGGTCCCTGCGTTGCATCATCATCATCATCATCGTCATCATCCTGGGGTAGGTACGTAAGAAATGAAGATGCCGTGTTTGTTTCAAGACTTTCAGGCGCGCCGAACTTCGAACTTCGAAAAAAGATATCCCCCACGTGCTATGTGGACGGGACGGACAAAAGTTTCCGTCTGTCGTCGTCACTGGAATGATGAGGCGAATAAAATCCGGGATTTAGCCTTATTGTTCTCTTCTTTCTGCGAGAATGGCCATGTTGTTTAAACCAGGGGTGTGGATGTTTCCATCTCTTCGTCTTTTATATAGTACATGGGTAACTTGTGCCTGCACCCCGCTGGCAACATCATGTGGTTGTCTGCATTGCATATCCATACCGATAGGTAATTAGAATTGAAGAAAAGCCCGCTTGATATCCCGCCGTCCGCCCACCATCCAGCTGGATTGCTGCGATTGCGCATGGAGAAATGCAGCAAATAAAGAACTAATAACGTAACTTGAGGTGACGAACGAGCATGACCGAATACGTAATTTTTAAAAAGGAGATACCGACTGGCCGTGACGACGACGACGTCCGGCGTAAAGACTAGAGACGCACAGATAATCTGATGATGACCTTTTGTTGCTTACTGTGTAGGTTGGTCAAGGGTTGCGGAGACGGGTCACGCTGCCTGGCCTAGTGTCGTCAACTACTCCGAGTTACACTGAAGACTATAGTCATATGTTGAGTACTGGTTATGCCGGTAGGTAGTGTACACTAGAGTATGTGTGATGTTTGTCCCACCGCAGTGACCTGGGGGACATGATCACCATTTTGCACAGCTTAACGTCCTGGCTTGCGGCACAGTCATGCGAGCAGTTTAAGCCTCACCCGTCCTTGGCGCTGCATTGCGGGTATCCGATATATATCGGCTGATCTTTGTGTGTTTGTGTCTGTTTTTGTTGATGGAAACGACGTGTCTTGTTTGCTTGCGTCTTGTTGTTGATGATGATTTGTGAACTTGGCCACCTTTCCTCTGGAGACTTCGACACCTGTTTCTCTGCAGCGCATGGGCTCGCGCAGGTCGTGTACGTCCGCATTCCCGAGCGAGTGATCGTAACGTGGGGAAGAACAGGTAAAGTTTCGACTTCGGCCCGCCCACAAACGTTGTGCCTTGTTATGTTGTCAGCTGTGTCAGTTGTTCAGTTGTTGAGCTCAGTTTCACATCATTGTAGTTCGTCCCAAAGTTCCAAGATTGACAGGCACTGGCCCTGACTGAAAGGGGTCTCAGGTACTAAGTCTAATCCCCAAAGTAGATTAGGGGGTGGGCGTACATAAGATGAGGTGACGATGCGGGTGATAAGAGTGCAGCCGTAGCGCAGATGTTCTGCAAGCCCAGACGGGATGGACAATCGGTGAAACGAAAGAAAGGTTCTGTTGCTAGGATACTCCCACGTCCACTCACCGTGGGCAAACAAACTGAGAAGGTCGGTAACTGCTGGAGCCAGTTTCCTAGCGGCCCGATGTCAGCGGAAGATCGTGATTTGACGACTCCAACCAAATGTCACTGTTTTCATGCATTTCATCAAAAATATCTCACACCAAGCCTCGAGAGCGGGGCCGACAAGTCTTGTTGGCTTATACAGGATTGGCTTCCTCACTGGCTACCATCCCGAATGAGCTTCCGTAATACCCGCCTTTGGTATCCGCCTCCGAAAGCAAAAAAACAAAAGACTTGAAGCATCACAGTCCCACTTCTTCAGTGCAACCCTGAGCCCCCGTGCTGCTATTTGAGGATCTTGGTTCACTTCCCGCCACTTCTCTCGCTTCCCGCCGCAAGTTTGTTGGCTACGTCATCAGCAATGCTGCTGGAAAGAGTTTGGGTCAACAGCCTGTGTTCTGAAAATCCACCAGGGGGTGTGCTGTTCAGCTGCCGCATCATTGCAGCTGAAAAAGACTGAGCATCGCCGCATAGGCAGTCGCACGCCCAAGTCTAGCTGGTCGACTCGACACCGTATACATAGTGGGACAAAGCGCTCCGTGCGGTGCAGAACTTGGACGAGGATGTGCCACCACTGGAGCCTGCAAGCATCGGACCGGCCGGAGTGGTCGCTCTGCGCGTCTGCTGTGGCATGTGGCGTGACTGGCAACTTACGTGGCACAATCCCCCCAACAGCAAGGGATCATGGCACGCCGTCGTCCACTGAAGGAGGCAATGGCCTGTAAAATCCAACGTTGTCGGCGGCGGCGCTCTGCTGTGTCTGGCTCATAATAGATATTATGTATTCCGTAGACATGGCGGTTGATCAGAGCCCTGATGAACCAGCCAAAGAATGGGCCTATTACACAGTAGACTTCAGAGGAGCGACGCAGTGAGCAATTTCGCCAGCGGAGATATGGGCCCTGTCAAGCCGAGCTTCAAGTCAGTCAGTTCCTACTGTAGTAGTGTAAATGCCAGGGGGGACACTCGACCGAACTTAGAAGCTGGCGGGCTTTTCCACTTCCAGGGTAAATCCTCGCTTCTTCCAGGGCAGTGACCCGGATGAATTCAAGGAAACCCTGGCCTGGACGGAGCAGCACTGACACGAGCCAAGATGGCGCCCTCGTGTTGCTGCGCCCACACCCTCATTTCGATTTTCGGCAGGAATGGAGTCCAATGTGAACTGGCTGATAACATCCCAAATCTAATTGAGAAGGCGGCTTGATTGGAGCGGTCCACTAGAGGCCACACTCCAATTGCGACGGCGTCTTTCCCGGACGGCGAGTGCAAGAGGAGGGCCTCACAGCTCTCTCTGTGTCTCGCTGGCGCTCGTTGTGTGCCAGTGTGGTGTCGTCGCCGATGACCGAGACAGTTGCAAAGAAACCATTGAAACCCGACTCCTGCCAAGCCATTGATTGCTGGAGCATTTGGCCCTGGTCTGAGATGATGCAGAAGCTGCCGGACCAGTCAAAAAGTCAGTGGACATTGGCTGGCACAACCACTATCCGTTAGCGCAGCACCTACCCCACCGTGCAGCAGTCGTGGAGGGGGTGTGGCCGTAGCGAGAAAAACAACCCACCTCGGATTTGCTAGCTCCAATTGCTCCAATTGCTCCAATTGCCCTTCTGCTTGGCCCGTCCTTTTTCTTGCCCCTTGAACCTTCCACACTGTTCTCCTTCCCGTTTTACATCATTTTTTCTTGTCGCCGTTCGGTTTCGATTCAATTCATTCGTTACTGTCCATATTGCAGCCGGTGCTTAGGAAGGAAGAGATCTCAAAGTTCGCAACGAGAACTTCGTCGATCGCTACCATCCACGCAGCTCAGCTCAGCTACATCGTAGGAAATCCGATCCGAACGACCCGGCATCGCGTCCGTCTTTCGCCCAGAAAGGCAGCGACAGCAGCTCGTCCGAGGTTACTTCACACGAGGCAGTCTGAACGCCAACCGCACAATTGAAGTCTAGGTACGTGTCATTGGCATTTGATTTTCAAGCAGCAGCAGCGTCAGGTTCGAAAGCCAGGCAGGCAGTCAGGCCACGAGGGAGCTCTTTCCACATTCACCCGCGCTTCACTCTTCCACATCACCGGGACCATCTCCACAACTTGGAACCTCCACGAACCACCGTCCAAAACCGAGAACACCCAGAAAATAATAAGACCACCACGGGTTACACCTTCCCCGATCGAGACTTCATAACACAAGGCCTGGGCAAAAGCGGAAGGCGGAAACTGCATTGCAAAGGCTTTTTGGGCTACACCTTGGGCCTCGCTCGCCTCTTTGATTCCCAGCTCTATCAACAACGACTCGACAAGCCTTCAACAATCATCAGTTTTGGACTGGCTTTTTCTCGCCAAGATCTCTCCATCATCGTGTAGAAATACTGCTGCATTCCGGTTTCCATCGCCATATCACTCGCCCACCGCCCTCTCCAATTTTATTCGCCTTGCCTCTCTGTCTGACTGCCTGCCGTTGCCAGGCTGTCGCCTGGGTCTCCAAGACCATAGCTGTTCATCGTGCTAACCCACCCAACAGCTTCGTCAACATGCTTGCTAAGATTCTTCTACCCGCCCTTGCGGCAATCGGCTCGGTCTCTGGTAAGTTCACTTGCAGCCCAACTGAAACTGGCGACTTGGGCAGATGTTGGCTAACTTCTTTTTAGCCCAGTCCGGTGTCTGTACTTTCACGTCCACTCAGACCTACCACAGCCAGGCTGAGGCCACTGCGCTTGCCAGCTGCAAGAGCGTGAAGGGAAGCATCCTGATCGCGACCGATGCTCAGCCAGCTATTGATATTACTGGTCCTTCCGAAATCACCGGTGACCTTACGGTATTGAACAATGACAAAATCGAGTCGTTCAAGAGTGATAACCTGGCCAAGATCGGCGGTGCCTTCCTGATGCAGAACGTCACCAAGCTCACTGCTGTGAGGTTCCCTAAACTCAAGGAGGTCTCGGTTCTGCAATGGCAAACCCTCAACAACCTGGACACCCTGGAACTCGCGCTGTCCAAAGCCGTTAACGTCACTATTAGCGACACTTTCTTGCGAAGCCTGGACGGTATTGATGTCACCACTCTCAACGGGCTGGATATCAACAACAATCGCCGCCTGACCGCTTTCAACACTAAGCTGGGCAACCTCAGTGACACCCTCAGAATCACGTCCAACGGTATCGGCCTCGAGATTGATATGCCCAACCTAATCTGGATTAACCAGATGCAAATTGCGAACGTTACGCGGTTTTCCTCGCCATCGCTTTCTACTGTCAACAGCTCTGCCAAGTTCGACTTCAACTACTTCTCAACCTTCAGCGCCCCCAACTTGACCACATCGGGAGTTGTCT
The DNA here is from genome assembly GCA_027569635.1 of Lasiosphaeriaceae sp. G1095. Lineage (NCBI taxonomy): Eukaryota > Fungi > Ascomycota > Sordariomycetes > Sordariales > Lasiosphaeriaceae > Lasiosphaeriaceae sp. G1095. Next base: position 26,030 of record JAPDFK010000205.1, on the reverse strand, counting down.
CATTCATTGGCAACAGCAACCTTAACAACCTCACCTTCCCTGTGTTGACCACCGTCAACCGGGACCTTCTGATTGCGAACAACACCAACCTGAAGTTCATTACTGGTTTCCCTAAGCTGGCGACCATTTCGGGCGCTGTGTTGCTGAGAGGTGCTTTCGAGAAGTATGTAACCATGTCTCTGTGATTCTCCCCACTTTAGCTGACATTTGCGATCTTATAGGGCCGAGTTCCCCGCTCTCCAGGATGTCAAGGGAGCTTTCGATGTAGCCAGCACTGCTAACATCACCGAATCTTGCGACAAGTTCAAGAGCCTCGCTCCTTCCACCCAGGGTGGCGGAGGCGAGATCCAGGGTGTTTATAACTGCCAGGGCCTGAAGGCTGACGCGGCCGACGATACTGGCAACGGTGGCACTGCTGGCTCTGGCACCGCGGGTGGCGGCAAGAAGAATAGTGCCGCTGCCGGTCTCACCATCAACACCCTCTTCTTCAGCCTTGCCGCTGTTGGCGTCGCCCAGTTGTTGTTGTAGAGGAACTCACTCTATGCCGGACGTTGGTATCTCTTGGATCCTGTCTGGACGTCCTTTTCTCCGGTTGCTGGACCGACACAGCCCAACCAGGCCGTTCATGACGCCCATGCGCTTTCTTTGGAGACAAGGAGCTGTCGGTAATAATCTTACCGCCCATTTCGAGGCGGCACACCCGAACCATATGGAGATGCATTCTTTACACTGGAACGGCTAGACTTAATAACTCTTTGTACCAAATGCTCTTTTCAGTGGACCTTGTTGGTTTTCCTTGCCTCCCATTTACGTGACACAAACACACACATCATCTATTTCACGGGCATTGCACGGCATCACAAAATCTTCCGGAAGGCATGGAGGGGCAGATGTAGGGTGATGCCGTCGACTTGAGCTCACGCTACTCGATGGCATTTGTGCTGTTGCGTCTTGATGTTCGCTACAGATACGGACCTGACCCTCTAGGTTGAGCCCCAAAGAGGACGGAATTCAGTCGAGTTGAACTTGGACAGGAAGGGGTTTTCATTGCGTGAGGGGCTAGGAAGTATACTTATTAATTGATAAGGAGGGTTACCTGTATGGGTTTTGTCAAATAGCGCCTTGTTTTTTTCTGTCTGGGTTGTATGAAAACTCGAACATTTTAATACACGAAGGCCAGGTGATTTGTTTGATCCGTGATTGAATGTAGCGTCTATCTGAAATGTGTTGGTGTGTAGTGAAAATGTGGTGATTACGGGTTTTGAATACATGTTAAAATGTAGTGTAGAATATATACTGTGTTTTGTTATGAATCCCATATCTTGAAGCAAAATAAAGCATACCCGTTGTTTCTGGATGGGTGCTTGTTGGTGAAAGGAGGTCTGCGTGATGAGATGGGATGAGTGGAAGTATGGTAAATAAGGGGTGTAGCAGTCAGTGTAGTGTATTAGATGGCTTCTATTTACACTGTCTGTTTTGTCTCGAGTCCTAAGGTTTAGAGAAACAAGACAAGGCCTCCTCGACCTCTTTTTGACCCATTATTTTGTTAAATATACAGTTCCAACCAACCCTACGAGATACGGAGGAACAAGGTTGCCACTCACCCACTCACTACTTGTAAATGCCTTGCTCGAACTTGTCTGGGTCGTAAAATCTGGCGACGATTTCGTTGCCGTCGAATGTGCGCCCGTCCAGGGCATTAACGGCCTGTTTGGGTTGAATGGTATTGTTAGTATGGTGACAATACAAATTGCGCGCTTGTGAAGAGAAGGTATAGAGAGAGAATAGAGGAATAAAAAAGTAGGAGCATACCCGCAAAGCAGACACCGCCTCGGTGAACTTGATAAACACCTGTCCGTCCACTAGATCAATATAGAGTCTCTCGACACGGCCATACTTGTCGCCGCATTCCTGGCCAATCTCCTGGCTGAGCCCGTCTTCAATCTCCGCCTCCAGGTTATGCATGCCGTCGAGCATGTGCTGCAACACAATCACCTCGGACATCTTGCCGAATTTGTTTCCCTCGTTATTGTCCGATTTGGGCGTGTTGGCTTTGGGTGCAATGATCTTTCCTCTGCCACCCTTAGGGTCGATGTAGCCTCCACCCTCGGCGTCGGGTCGCTTACGCCGCTTCTCGACTTTTACGCGGAGCGCCTCGGTGATTCCCCTTTCGTCGGCGCCCAGCCCGGCGCCTTCTTTCCATCCCTGTTTAGACATGAACCGTTGTGCGAAGCCGGATTGGCCTGGCCGGCGGCTGGGCGCTGCTTCAGGTGTGGAGGAAGTGGGAGGGGGTATCGGGATGGAGTCGTAGTTTACTTCCTCGTCGTCGTCGTCGATGTCCATAGCTTCATCGTCTGGAGAAGGAGGTTGTTCGGGGACAGCCGGGGCTTCATACCGCACTGGAGCGCGCGATATGGTCCCTGCTGTCAAGGGCTCAGGGGGTGGGGGCGGTGGTGGTGCGAGGCCTGAGAGTGCCAGGCGGCGGGCATAGGCGTCGTCTCCGGTAGCGGCTTCGAGCACCGCGGCAGCTGCAGGCACAAGCGATGGCCGTGGCGGTGGTGAGAGGGGAGGCGGCGCAAAGGAGAAGGTCGCTGGGGGCGCGAACTGGTCTGTTGAAGTAGCCTTTGTGTTAATATATGCGATGAGAATAAGACGAAACCATTCGGAAACGCAGACGAAGAATAGCATACCCTTTTTGACTTCCCTCTCCTCTTCATACTCGTCACTTCCCGTAACACTGTCAGACTCTCTTCGCCGCCGGTGCGTGTGGGCTCTCAGCAAGTTCTTCCACTCGCGCACCTCACGCTCCCTCTCCTCACTCTGCAAGTACTCCTCCACATTTGTCGGGAACTCTGGCTGGTACTTGGCGTCCCAGTCCGTCTCGGTGAACCGGTCATTGGCGGCCTTGTTCTTCTTTCTCTTGTTTCGTTTCCCACCGCGAGCGCGCTTCTCTGCCTCGGCTGCGGCCAGGGCCTCTTCCTCTCCAGTTGCGGTCCACTGGTCAAAGGTGCTGCGCTGTGGCTGCTGCTGCTGTGACGTGGGCGCATTGCCAATATCTCCAGTACCCGCAGGCGGGGGAGGGGCAGCGGCGAGTGCTTTCGAGAGGAAGCCTGTCTTTGGCTTGGAACTGCTGTTGGGCTGCTTGACTTGTGGGCGGCGAATGGTGGGTTGGAAACGGAGAGCTGCGAGAGTGGTTAACTATGTACGTGCCACAGGTAGTAGAAAGCAGCGTGTCGCGTATAGTGTACCTGGGTCTATATTTCTCTTGGGTGGTGTATTAGAATCATCGCCCTGGTTGTTGAACAGCACGGGGTCGCGCGAGATGGACGCGGCAGAAGCGTCGCCAGTGGGCTCCAGCAGGTTCGCGTATAGCGACATACCCACGGAACCACGCGGGGGCGGCGGAGGACCCGAAACCATGATTGCTGGTTGAAGAGGCGAAATTGGCTCTCAGTAGAGATTTCTGAAGTCGGGAATTGCTGAGAGCTGTTCAGATTGGGTTTTACATTGAGAAATATGAGAAATTTGTAAGTTCGTAGAGGTTGTACTGAGATTCAATGAAGCTCGTACTCTCAGCCTTGTTCTCGAGGCGGAATCAAGCTGCTTTAGTGCTTGCTTGTCCAGTGAAAGTTCCAAGGTGGGGGCAACCTTCCAGGGTCGAGCTGTTCACTCAGGTGAAGCAGAAAAGTGGACCCACCACTCAAGCAGTGATGCCCCACCAAACAGGTGTTCAGTTTTGCCCCTATTCGTGTCGTGTTGCGCAATGATAAGCAGACACAAGTCAAAGCTGCCGTTTTGAAGTTCTTCATCTTTAACCGAGCCTTGCTGGCGAAACATTCAGGATATCTGTACATCTGCTGGTTCAAAACCCGGCAACAGGAAAGATGGCATCGTCGTTTTCAAACTCCTTGCTGACACTGATTTACAAAGTCCCGAACCCTCTAAATAGTGTTCTGTATGACAAGATAGTGATCTCGCTGCCCATTACAACTCCTCATGTACGTGATCGTTGGCAGCCTTCTCGGGCCGCCCGCTGTCCTTCGACAGGTCGACGCCCTTCTTCCCCCGCCACTTCTGGAACAGTGCCCAGAAATCTTTTTCCATGCCGCTCTCCATCTGGTCTGGAAGCACCACCACATACTCTACAAACAAATTCCCATGCTCCGTCGTGTGATATACGTCGTCACCATCTTCGTGCCATATAGGCATACCCTCGCCGGCCACTGTCTCGATCTGTCCCGCCTGAACAACCTCGCCGCGCTTCCGGCTCAGGCGCACCACATGGCCGTCCAAGTGTGTCAGATTGCGCGTCCAGTCGCCCATCCACGCCTCACGCAGCGAGAGGATCTCCCGCCAGAATAGGTCGTTGCCCTTGCGGCGGAAGAAGATGCCGTCCACGTGGTCTGGATTGTCCTGTTCAAGGTCGGGCTCCTTCTCCACCAGCGTTACGAACAGGTCACCAGCCACGTAGTCGGGGCTCGCATCAGCCTCGTTCTCGTAGACGATGCGTGCGCCGTTGGCCATGCCCTTCTCCACCGTCAACGACACTGTTGTGGCCTTGCGCACGACGCGCTGGCCGCCGCACACGGGACACTTGTGCTTGATGGCTTTGCCGCGGCCGCCGCACTGGTCGCACTGCATCTGCACCTGCTGGTACATGCCCGGCGCGAGCTGGTGCTTGACGATCTTGACACCGTGGCCGCCGCACGAGTGGCACGTGTCAACGACGCGGTCCGCCGCGCCCGTACCCTCGCATTCCTCGCAGATCTGCTGCTTGTCCCATTGGAACTCCGTCGTGCGTCCCTCGTAAAAGTCCCGTAGTGCGATGCCGACCTTCACTTCAATATTGGGCCCGCGCCGCTGGCCTGGCTGGCTACCAAAGTGACCGCCACCACCAAAGAAGCGGCTGAACAGGTCGAACGGATCATGGTGGCCTCCGCCGCCCCCTTGCTGCCGCTGCTTTAACCCCTCGTGGCCATATTGGTCGTAGATCTTCCGGCTCTCCTTGTCGATAAGGGCTTCGTAGGCTTCTGATACTTCGACGAACTTCTTTTGTGTGTCTTCGCCCCTGAATTTTGGCAAAAAGAGTCAGTCCATGCCATGCCCTTTGGTTCTGCATAACAATACGTAAAAGTATATACTTACGGGTTCTTATCCGGGTGGTACTTCTTGCTAAGCTGTCTGTACGCTGACTTGATCTCCTTGTCGTTGGCATCCTTCCGGAGGCCGAGAACCTAGACAGCGTTTGTTAGATAACTGTCAGATTGAGAGAGAGCTCCAATAATACCTTGTAGAAGTCCTCCTGGCAAATGACAAGCTGCGCCAGCATTAGCAGCGCCACCAAGGCTACCGTGTGAAGCAACATGATGTGCCCGTCGCCGACCTGGCCAAAGGGGCCAGACTGTCCACTTTGATTGCGCTTTCGAGGTCAATGGTTGCGACAATAAGCGTCGCTGAACGGATTCGGGGTCGCCAATCAAGAGGTAAAATTGCCAGGCCAGGTAAAGAACGACAAGAATGGTATATTAAAAGGAACCGCCTTCTAGGTGCGCTCTGGTTTTGATCAAGAAGTCAACCTTTGGCGGGGGGAGTATAAATCACTTATACGGAATAAAAGCAGCTGCCAAGCTTCCCTATCGGAATACCAGCCAGCGTGGTCAAAGGCCAGCTCCACCTCAAAACCCCTAGCACTGCAGGGATTGCAGTGGAGTTCGCTCTGCGGCTGTGTGATTGGTGAGAGGACTAACTTCAGCCCAACTCCCCAATCAAATTTCTGGAGCGACAGATTTTCTTTGCTGACATAATTCAGCCTTGAGCGCCCAGGCATTAAGTGCCCCCGCTCGTACGAAGTACTGACAGTACATGTACAGTACCTATGTACACTGCTCAACGATAAGATAAGGATTCTAGCATCAGCAGCCTTGGGACGGTTACCGTGTACATGTACCTCGATGACTCGGTTGTCGCCCGAACCATTGAACGAGCCATCTCGTAGCAACAGCCCCAAACACACACTGTCCCGCAGGGCCTCTCCCGAAGATGGCGACAAAACGATATGCCTTCGTTCCCATGGACGACGAGCCCGCGGCGCCGGGAAAAGACGACAGCAGGAGGGACAGGGACAGGAAAGACAGGAAGGAGAAGAAACGCGACAGGTCTCGTGACCGGTCGAGATCTCCACGCCGACACAAAAGCAGGCGCCACGACGACGACGATTCACCCCGCAACCGCTCCCGATCGCCGCGCGGCGACAAAGGAGACGGAGACTCCAAGCCGAGGCGAGGGGGCGATACCAGGCCCGAGGACCCCAGGATCTCGGACCTGCGCCTCAAGTCGCGGCAGGATTACCTGAAAAAGAGAGAAACCGAGAAGCTCGCCCTACTGCGGAAACAGGTCGCAGAGGAGACTTCGGAATTGAAGTCTGGCATTCGCCTGTCGGAGAGGGAGAAGGCCGAGTTTGCCAAGAATCGCGAGATCCTGCGGCTGGCCGAGGAGAGAGCGCGCATCGACGACTACCAGGACGGCTATCGTCTGCCAGACCAGTATGGCGCGGACAGCAAGAAGAAGGAGAAGGCGCTCCATCAGCGCCACGTTGAGCGGGACGAGTTTGGCCACGAAAAGCTCGTGACCGAGTACGATGAGTGGGAACGGGAGCAGACTGTCAAGGCCAAGGCCCAGATTCAGAGCCGCGAGCGGGAAGACCAGGGCGAATACGATTTTTTGTTGGACGAGGATGCCATCAGCTTTGTGCGCGACGCAGCAAAGTACGCGCAACCCACCGACGGCTTGACAGCGGAACAAAGAGTCTTGAAAGCGAAGATCGATGAGGCCGAAAGAGCCCACAGGAGCATACAGGATGTGCGGAAGAGCTTGCCGGTTTACGCATATCGCGATGCCTTTCTGGATGCCATAAAGGAGTACCAAGTTCTCATTCTGGTGGGCGAGACCGGCTCAGGAAAGACGACGCAAATCCCACAATATCTGCACGAGGCTGGCTTCACAGGAAACGGTATGAAGATTGCGTGTACCCAGCCTCGCCGAGTCGCAGCCATGAGTGTCGCGGCACGTGTCGCCGACGAAATGGGAGTAAAGGTCGGACATGAAGTCGGTTACTCGATTCGTTTCGAAGACAACACGAACGAGAAGACTATCCTGAAATACATGACTGATGGTATGCTTCTCCGGGAGATGGTCACATCCCCAACCTTGGAAAACTACTCGGCCATCATGATCGATGAAGCCCACGAGCGGACAGTGCACACCGATATTCTCCTGGCCCTAATCAAGGATCTTACTCGCGCCAGGCCAGAGCTGAAGCTGATCATCTCGTCCGCGACGCTGAATGCCGAAAAATTCAGCGCGTACTTTGACGACGCACCGATTTTCAACGTGCCCGGTCGTGTACATCCTGTCGACGTGTACTATACTTCGGCGCCGGAAAGCAACTACCTGGAGGCCAGTCTTGTGACGGTCTTTCAAATCCACGCATCCCAGCCTGAGGGTGGCATCTTGGTCTTTCTGACTGGCCAGGAAGAAATCGACAAGGCCTGTGAGCGTGTAGAAGAGATCAAACGGAAGCTAGGAACTCGAGTGCCTGAAATCATCGCACTTCCCATCTACGCCAACATGCCATCTGAGCTGCAGGCCAAGATTTTCGAGCCTACGCCGCCCAAAGCACGGAAAGTGGTGTTTTCGACAAATATTGCCGAGACGTCGCTTACCATCGACGGCATAGTCTATGTCATTGACTGTGGTTACGTCAAAGAGAACACATTTTCGCCAGTTGGCACGACAGGACAGTCGACGCTGGCGGTGGTGCCGTGTTCAAGGGCGGCCGCAAATCAGCGTATGGGCCGAGCCGGTCGTGTGCGTCCTGGCAAGTGCTTCCGACTATACACAAAGTTTGCCTACCTCTCTGAGATGGACGAGTCGCCAACACCAGAAATCCAAAGGACGTCTCTGTCGAGCGTGGTTCTACAGCTGAAGGCCCTTGGGATAGACGATCTCCTTGGCTTCGATTTCCTCGACCCGCCGCCCACAGAGCTCTTGATCAAGTCACTCAACATGTTGTACGCGCTCGGCGCATTAAACAGCGCGGGTGCCCTGACGCGCGTGGGTCGCCAAATGGGAGAGTTCCCAGCGGAGCCCATGCTTGCCAAAGCGCTGATTGCGGCGATAGACGAAGGGTGCGTCGAGGAGGTGCTTTCCATTGTCTCGATGCTCGGTGAGTCGGCAACGCTGTTCTTCCGGCCCAAGGACAAGAAGGTGCATGCCGACAGCGCGCGGGCCAGATTCACCGTTAAGGAGGGCGGCGACCACCTGACCCTGCTCAACGTGTACAACCAGTGGGTCGACGCCGACTACTCACCCATCTGGGCTAAAGAGAACTTTTTGACGCAGCGGTCTCTGACGCGTGCTCGCGACGTCCGCGATCAGCTCGCCAAGCTGTGCGAGCGGGTACTAGACGGTGAGATGTCGTCGTGCGGCGGCATCTCCAACCTAACGCCGGTGCTGCGCGCGCTGACGTCGGCCTTCTTCCTCAACGCGGCTCGCCTGAATCGCGGCGGCGACGGATACCGCACGCTCAAAACGGCCATGACGGTCTATGTCCACCCTAGTAGTGTCATCAAGTCGATCGATCCTCCGCCCAAGGTTATTATTTATCATGAGCTAGTGGTGACGTCACGCGAGTACGTGCGGTCAGTCATCCCCATCGACCCCGCCTGGTTATCCGAGTTTGGAGGGCACTACTACGATAAGAAGGATGTTGAGACGCTGGCGGTGAAAAAGATGCCCAAGGAGAGGAAATATTAAGATAATGAATGACCGTTGATGTCTTTTTTTTTTGTATGTATGTATATTTATATTTGTTTATAAGCGATGGGGTCAAATGAGCAATGCCAGCTCGGGACTCAGAAACTCTTTCTTGAATACAGACTGTACCAACCTTTTGATTGGCACCCCCAGTGTCTATTCTCAACTTTTACCCCTAACCCACTTCAGTTTGTAAATACCCATAATAGTCAAACGGCTTGCACGTAAATCAACTAGTATTATAACACGTTTGAAGTTATGAGCTCCCCGCCCCTAGGTGATATGAAATTTCTCATTCATATTGTCCCTATACTAACAGCATTTTCTTTCTTGGGAGACAATGCCAAAGTCGCAATTGGTACGTATTGTGCCCGCCGTCTTTTGTCCCCCTCTCCCGGATCCCCTTTCCTAACTCCACCCAACGCTTGCTGCCCAACCCCACCACCCACAGGATGATGATAATACCGCATTCCACTCCACGTTTTCAACAAAATCCAAAAACACACAAAGCCTGCGTAGCTTAGGGGTAGAGCATTGGTCTCATATAAAGCATGACTTTGAGTATCACTCGAGGGATATCCAAGTACGACGGTTCGATTCCGCCCGCGGGCAATTTTTTGTTTTTTTATTCTCCTTTTTGCCATTTTCTAGCTCAGGCACTGTCAATATGGGTTTCACGTCGGTGGGTTAGAACAAAACCAACAAATTATTCAGCACTTTACCGAACGAGGCCAGAACATCCAGAAAATTCCCTAACATCTAAGACACATCTAGAAGAAGCCCTAAACACCAAACCCCCCTCCCTCACCAATGTCGTCAAGTCTCCACGATCAGTAAAGCACTACTCTGCCATGCCACGCGGTCTTCCCATAAGGATCAAATGGAGGACGAGATATATCCCGCCGTCCCATCAGACGCACAGCCACATGTGCAGACAGTAAGCAAGCGAGGTTGAAGGCCGCGCCGTCGGGGTGGGTCACCGTTGGGGCCACGATGCGTGTGTATGTGTGTGTGTGAGTGAGTGAGTGTTTTGTGGTTCGCCAAAGACCAAAAAGGAAAGAAAGAAGTCAATTTTCTGGGGGGACGTAAAAAAAGGTCGACATGGTCTGAGTGAGGATCTGAAGAGGTCCGAGATGTGCCAATGGATAGAGTGGAATATTCATTTCGTCTTGATGTCTTTTCCTTCTGCCCCTCGAGCACTCGGCACTCTAAGAGCACTAACTTCTGATACGTGGCAAACCGAAGAAACACGTCTACCTCCCAAGAACGGCGAGTAGTTATAAGATAAGTTGTCTTCCCTGGAGCGAAGGCAACTGACAATTGCCGCACATCAAAATGATCATCCAGCAGGCGCGGGCTGATGCAATGAATGGGCCGGAGCCAAAGCCTGTCAAAGTTCTCGTATCCGGAAACCCTACCTATTCAACTCCTGCGTCGGCTACATGGTGGAATTTCCACTAACAGTGAAACGGTCGAGAAGTCGACGACAGGATAAGGAAAAACCCTTAGTTTTCAAATAAAGTAAGTCATAGTCTTTCCAAGACATCTTCCAAATCCTCGCTATTATTCAATAACTATCTTTTTCATCATTATATATATAAACTCCCCTTAAAGCGAACGTCTCGGCTCTATCAACATAAAGGTTACCTTATATGACTTATATCCGACCATTTATCCCCTTGATCTTTCCGGCCTCAACTTCCAACGGGCCGAGTCATATTATGGTATGCGACTTGGTCGTATTTTTCCCCCAAAAAAATCGTAGCGCCCGCATTCGTCTTTTGTAAAGCTTAACTATTTGCACCGGCATGGTGTGAAATACTTATCACTCGGTGTGATGTCTTGATGGCGCACTGCTTGTTAGGCATAATATAACAAGTTGTGATTGACTCCTTATTCGGGATATGGATATGCACTGGTTCGCGCCAGCAACGTCCCTTGGACGCCATCGAAATAAAAGACTCGTTCAAACTCATGAGGTCGGACTGGGCCCATCTTGTTATTCGAGGTTGTTGACTTTGGTCTTGGTAGGCCAGTCGGGTAGCACGGTTTCTTCTTTTCGCCGGAGGAAGAGGAAGAGGAAGAAGAGATGCAACGTTTGGGATTCGACATGACTGGAAACCGGCATATGGGTGGGTATATTGGGGTTTAACCTGTACGGCTCCAGCAGTGTTTGTCGGTATGAAACAAGTTGAGGGACGTTCTGGTTTTGGTGTTTGTTGAAACCTTGGTCCAGGACATAGGCCAAAATCGTCTGTCGTTCCTAAGAATATCTTAAGAATCTTCAATACACCTGACTGTGGTGTGATTTTTTGAAGCAGGGGACACTTTTCCGGCGTCTGAAATACAGATGAAGCGTGGTCGGGGTCATGTAGGGAGTTGTCGAGGCCGGTTGGCGGGCGAAGTTGAGCGGCGGAAGAAGGGGGGGCGTGAACTGCGAGGGATATGTTTGCCAACTTGTATGGCTTTAAGGACTTGCCATTGGTAAGGCCGGGCCCGATGCGCTTTGATCACAGCTGTGTATTCTTCTGTATTGGCGAGCTCTTGGACATCGCCTCATCTCAGGAACTCAAGCAACATGCTGGATGAACATACCTCCCTAGCCCTCATTCCCTTCATTTCATACATTATTTTATCAGTAGATTGTGAGGAAGAAGGTGGTTGCTTGCCTGTCCACCTGTGTTATCTATTTCTTAGAAGGAAAAAAAAAGCACAAATGGACAATTCGAACGCCTAACCTCTTTCCTCATGTGGAATATTTCCTTCCTCCCAAACAACCAACTGCACCACAATGTCAATTCCCCCAAATTTACAAGCCCGTGCGCAGGACACGAAGTACCTCGCCAGTGGACGCTGGCTGTCGCCAACCTCTATCGCCAACATGGTTCGCGATTCCCCCCCTTCCCCCTTTTTAAAAATCACCACCACATCAACACCACAACACGACACCATGATATGACAACACCACAACATCACGACTGGAATCCCCACAAACTCAGCAAAAAGAAGCCTGGACACTACGACACTACGACATCATGACTAAAACCTCCCACGAACTCAGCAAAAAGAAGACTCGACACCACACTACGATACCGCACTACGGCAATTTTCACCACGACACTTTACCACGACACTTCACCACACTGCAATACTGGCACTACGACACAAAACACCAAGACGCTAACACACAGCAACAAAACGACATCACAACACTGCCACTAATAATATAAACTCTGCAAAAAAGAACCCTCTCTGAGTATTGCTACTTGGAGAGGTCGGAAAACTCTAGTAGGCGTTGTTGGTCGGTCGGTCTTGGTCTTTGTCGTCCCCTCTTTTCTTCTTCCTCCACCCACCCTCCTTGACATCCTCACCTCTTCCCTTCCTTGTTGATCCTCCTACGGTATGCCCTAACCTTGAATCCCTCTTAACACAAACGCGTCTCTTACTACCGTTATACCTTGGCTGTCCCATATTTTCTGCCCTTGTGGTCGTGTCGCATTTTGAATTGTGTCGTTGCTGTCGTTGTCGTTGCTGTCGTTGTCGTTGCTGTCGTGCCAAGACCGCTCACTATAGTTTTCCTCAAGGCATCGGACTCAGACGGGGCAAGTCGAAACTTGTCTATCCCCTCATCCTTGTGAATGGGTCCGTTCGCACACACCCATCGCCGTTGAAACATGGACCACAAATTTTGGCCGATGTACCCTCAAGGCTTGACTCACCACTTGATTACCTCAGCTACTAAACCTCCCGCAATGCTCAAGTCCTACATCCGCACAGCATACCCACCCGTCGCCATGGTACCGCCCGCACAAATTCATGGATACAACATTGCAGTCATCAATCAAATCACCACTCACGACTGCACACTCACAACTGTACTCACCGGCTGGACCAAATCTACCAAAGTAAGTGCCTTAATTAAACAATCTTCTTATTCCTATTTCCCATTCTACCAAATCTCCCTTACTCCCCTCCCTCCTCCTTGCCAAATCCCATGATGCATTGATGCCCCTTTCCAGCATATATACCAATGCCGCCGTGCCGTGCCGTGCGCCGGTCTAGATGCATTTCTTGTGATGTGTTATTGTTTATGTCTGTTTTCGTGATGATCATGAATGCATGCATGCGGTCTTTAGAACGAAAGAACGGGGGTAGAGACAAAAAGAAATACGCCAGACAAACGAGGTTGGGTTTTATACAGTACAGCCCATCATCACCAGAGTACAAAACACTCGAAACAGAGTCGGAAAGATGGGAGCTGGGGATGGATGATGGTGAGAGTACATGCATACCCGCGCCCGATAACAAAGAACAAAATTAAAAGGAAATGAGACTGTATGCATCTTTGTGTGTGTGTGTGCACTTGGGGTGATAGTGTCATTTGTTCCCCGTCTTGCAATAATCAACCAACTCTTACAACCTCCCATTCATGAATCAACTGTCTCTCATTATCCAGCATCGGAAACACTGCGTCGCTAACCCTAGTGCCTCTTGTATTTCTATCATCAACGTCAGCATCACATCCAGGAATACACCATGAAAGATCGTCACTTACAGCATCCATGCGCCTTCTGTTCTCGGGATCAAGTGAGTTGGTAGCCCCCAGCAAAGTCTGGCCGATGGCCTTGGTCGCGCCGATGGCGGGCCGGAAGATAATGGTTGGCGCTCTCTTGAGCACAGCCGCAGCCGCCCCCTGAGCGTTGCGGCTTTCCATCACTTCCGCGGGGACAGCGATGATAGCATCCTTCGCCATAGACAGGTCTCTAGCCAGGCTGGCGTATGCCCCCCTCATACCTTGGACAATGCCCAAGGGCTGATCCGCGTAGAGGCTGATCTGCTTCCTCTCCTCGGGGAAATCCTCGTCGCTCGACTCTTCTGTCGCAGCAGACTTGCCCTCGCCATGCGAGTTTGAGACAAGCAGCCCTTCGGCTCCTTGTAGAGCATATTGCGTTCCTATCGCGAGTTTGGCTCCTAGTTTGACCATCTCCGTGCCCGTTGTTTTGGCAAAGGCGGCCGCCCCCTTCCCGATGCTCCGCACAATACGCCCGTCCTTGCGATACTCCCGGATTGGAATCTCGATGAGCTCCCTGAAGCCGCTTGCCGCATTCGCAAAGGAACGCACCGATGCAACACCCGAGAGAATCCCCTGTAGCTGCGTCGATTTGACATTGTCTGTCCATATATCATTCAGCTGGTCGCCAAGGCGATCGAATCCCGAGACACCATACAGAATGACATGGCGAAGGACCAAGCGGGCGTCCTCAAGAGTCACGATATGCATGAGCTCTTTTGTATGACCCGAGCGCAGGCTGGCATAGTTCAAGTGTTTTGGCTTGAAGTCGAGCTTGATGGGGATATCGTTGACCTCGGCGCGCTGAATAAAGGGAATATCGCTGGGCGATGCATGAATCGGCACAGACTCGTCTTTGAACTCAAAGAACCTGGTGATAAAATCCAGCGCATCTTGATCGACGTGCAGCCTCAAGGGCAGGACAGTGACCTTGAGCACAATCTCCGAAGCCGGCATGGAAGGTACTGGCTTAGTGGTAAGAAGCTCGAGATGGACCATGCTCGCGCCAAGCTCCCTTTCGCCAGCGTCAAAGTCATACATGGCAAACTTCTTCCACGTCGAAGTCGGAACGTGGTCAAAGACATCTAGATCATTAATCCGAATATCGATCGAGTTCTGGGTCTCGCTTGAGTCTGGCGGGAAGGTTACCAAGTCAATATTAACCCCCTTCAGCTCGAATGTGATCTTATGGCGCTTGCTCCTGTTCAGCTTCAGGCGCTTTGACTTTGACCGATGTTGCCCTCCCGCACGCACTGTGGTATTAGTGACAGCCGTGGTGGCAACCGACTCGGTTTCAGTAGCATTGTCCTGCAGCTGTTGATTGATTGCTTGTGTCAGATCCATCTCTTGATCCCGCTTGGGATCGATCTTGATGCCGATGTAGATGGAATTGAACAGGAAGTCGCCTATCTCGGTTTCATCTCCCATGGAGTCCTCGGGTCGATGCTTCCGCTCTTTTGCCTTTTGTGCTTTGGCTTCGACATCCTGGACCGCCTTGGTGATGACTTCTCTGGTGCGAGACCAGTCGTAGCCGTCAAACAAGTGCCATATGACATGGACGTCACGAACCGCAACCTTGAGAGGGCTCTTCTGAACCCTGATGTCGTTGGATTGATCATAGGTGTTCTTCTTCGAGTTCCAGCGATGAGCCGTGCCTCGTACTACAGACACCGGCTCAAAGTAGTTGTCCTCAATGACAAGATCGTCACTACCTTGTCCGAGGCTAGCAGTGCTAAGCAAGACACCGTCGTTCGTATCCTCTACCCTGGTGCCTCCTACCAGAAGTGACGGGGCTGTAGCATCAAACAGCTCTTCGTGTTCGGCTTCTTCGTCGTAGTACTGGGAATCCATTCGAAGCGGGCTGTCGGTATCTCCACCATAATAGTCGTCGTCGCCGCCATCTTCGCTGCCAAGATCTTGCGGAAAATCAAGGGCCATGTCGTAATCGCCCTCCGCCTTGCCAAATGCATCAGTCGTAATCGATGCCATGAGGTCTTCAAGTGGAACAACAGTTGTTCTGTACTTGATCTCCTTGCTGGGCGGGGTCGGCGGCTTGAGCGCATTGGCCAAAGCGATGAGGGTTTGTGTTGAGTCGGCGCAGGTCTCGAGGACCACGAGATTGTCCCGCACCTCGATCTCGGCGTGTGCTTCGTCATCCGCGTTCTTTACGACCTTCACTATGGCCTTTGCAGCCGAGATTTGGCAAATATTGACGTACCCCTTTCCGCACAGCTCCATGACCTGAGGGGATGGGGCCGCATGCGAATACCGATTTGACTTGAAGGGTATCTCGTTTGAATCCAGGATGGAAACATCGTCGATCAAGAGAATTGCGGCTTTCTTCAAATTGAGCAATGCGTGGACGGAATTGTGCTTCCCAGGAGTCACTTCGATGTGTGCATCCGTAAGCACGACGGCCAGCTTGGATGGTAGGCCAAGCGGATTCAGCCCAACTATGCAGTCTCGGAGGGTCAAATCAACCTTGATCGGCTTCGAGCTTTTAGACTGTTCTGCCGCTGGAGGTGTCCCCTTGATCGCAGCATGAGCCTGGTCTCCCAAGTTTGCGACGGATGCAGCGAGGCTGGCTTCAAAGTCTTGAGGCGTAGCATCTGCAGCAAGACCAAGTA
The DNA here is from genome assembly GCA_027569635.1 of Lasiosphaeriaceae sp. G1095. Lineage (NCBI taxonomy): Eukaryota > Fungi > Ascomycota > Sordariomycetes > Sordariales > Lasiosphaeriaceae > Lasiosphaeriaceae sp. G1095. The sequence goes on along the minus strand of JAPDFK010000205.1, from coordinate 10,019 downwards.
CATCCATAATGGTTGGTACGCGATACTCAATACTCAATCCTAGGAGCTTGACCTTGATGACCGGCTCAATATCGTCAATCATCCTCATCATCAGGACGGGCGGTCTCTGTGAAGTGCCAGGTGCGTGTGTCGTCGGCGTCCCTACCAACTCTTCGATCTTATTTCGACGCACGGAGATTGCGCCGACAGCCACAGCAATCAACGATGGGACCGTAATATGAGCAAGCTCAAGATCCTTGATGGATGCTTGAATGGCGCCGAATCTTCCCCCGACCTCGATGATGCAGTCGACATTCTTGACTTGGCCCAGTGTCAGGAGCCCGGGTCGGTCATCTTCAGGGAGATACTTGGCAACCGTCCCAAGTTTCGCAAGATCTTCGACAAGGCTTGGGAGGCAAGCTAGCTGTTGCAACCTCCCAGCATCAACCCTAACCCTGTTGACAGTCAAACAGAGGACGGCCCCTTTTCGTCGTTGTCTGAGAAGGGTATCCACCATGATTTCGTCACCATTTTCGTCAAACTTGACTTTAGAAGGGGTAATAAGCTCAAGTAGTTTATCCAGATCCTTTCCACGCGGCAGCATAACGTACTCGAGTCGTGTGTCTGCTATCTCCACGACGACGGGGACTTCTGCTCGCGAATTTCGCAGGTAAGGCCCAGCTAACCGTACCTTGCTGAAATGGATGCCAATGCCCTCCTCTCGACTAACCAACTTGAGAGCGCTGGTGTTCAGCACAACGCTGCATTCCTTGCCGACTACATCCAATCGGAGACCGTTGATGCGCAAGTCAGTCTTGTTCTCTTTGGCTGCGGTCCGGTCATCGGGATTGATCGGCGCCTCGAATCGAACCCCCCGGGGTTTCTGAACCGGTTTTGCTGGACTCTTGACACCCCTCGAAGCGTTTGAGGTGATCGAGGAGCCCATGTTAAGGAAGCTGCTCAGTCCGCCAAACCAACTAAAGGTCTCGTCCAATTTTTGAAGATCTAACTTCATGTGAAGAGGCAGTGTGTTAACCTCGACCCGTGAGCTGTCAGATGACGTCGTGACCTTTACGGAAATATCCTGCCCGGCCGAGGGGAAAGTGTTGGCGACAGATTCGTACATCTGAACTTGGCGGTCAAACGAAATGATATCGTCGTTTGCATAGCCAAATTTGAACTTCTCGATGCTGACGCTTGCCTCAGTCTGTGAGCCTGAGCTCGAGACAGAGGCATTGAGGTCTGTAATACTGGCCTTCAGCAGAATATCTGACTCAAAGCCAGCGGTACGCGTCTCAAATATCCTCTGAGGTGTGTCTGCCACACCTGCGAGTTTTTCCAGGAAATGTATGGATAGTTCCTCGATGGCGAGTTTGATGTCCGGAGTTTTTGACGCTGACTTCGCTGTTCCCGAGTCGGCACCATCGCTAGATTGGCCTCGTGTCGCTTCGAGGAGCCGTGACACGATCATGGCCAAGAGAAACCCGATCGAAGCATCGAACCGGATTTCTACAGGCCTTAGAATTATCTCAACAGAGCCATCATGGGTGTGTTCTACGGGCTCCATTGGGATAGGCGCGAGCCCGGGACTTGTGGGAGCTGCAGAGTGGACAGAGAATGCCCCTGGCAAGTGCGGAGAAACAGACTTGCCGAGATCAGGGGCGGGGATCTGGATGTGTTTGGACGTTGATGGGACATAAATAGAGATTGAGCTCAGAGATACAATCTCTTTAACCAGGCGAGTTGGTCCGCGGGGTGTAGGAATGTCATCCTGCTGCGGCTCGGCTTCTTGGATGGGGGATTGCTCTTTCGGCGATGCTTCGGCCTCATAAGAAACAGGAAAGGTGGTATCAATAGGTGTCCGGGGCCGTTCAGAAGGCGGTGGCAGCTGCGAGGATTCGGCGAGAGCGATACTCTCCTGGGTCGATATGTCAGGCACATCTTGGTGAGGTGAAGATACATGATCATCATTGTTGATGGAATAGAACGACGCAGATTGCTGTGATGGTGCATATTCGCCATCGTCCCCATCGTCCCACGCTCCCGGCATGGCACTAGGTAATTTGACGGGATGAGCCTCCGCAAATGCGCTGTGATACATGCTCTCCGCTTCCTCATGACTGTAAAGATGCGATTGCGTCAGATCCTCTACTCCTGATGAGACGGAGGCGGTGTTTGCGAACCCAGAGCCAACAGACATTCCCGGGGAAGGGGTGCGCAGTGCTGGGGAGCCCCCTGGGCGGCGGAGATAGGGTTCTGACTGGACCTCTCGATCTTCAAATGCTGCCCACGGAGCTGGCTCAGGCTCTACTATTTCTGATTGCGCATGGTGCTCCAGTGGGGGTCGCGGAGGGGGAAAATCTTGGTAGATGGACGCTCTCGGGGTAGAAAGGGATGATGCTGGCTCTTCGGCCTCGTCTTCGGCCTCGTTTCCGTCAAAGTCATAAGGAATATCAAAGGCGTCCACACTGTCCTGCAACTGGTACTGGCTTTGGGCAAGTTCGGACGAGCTTGTCATTGCATCTGAACCCACACTCATCTCCAGTCCAGCGCTTGGGTGGGAGAATGAGGGTGCTGGAGTGACGACGGGCGAGCGCGAGGCGACAGAAGAGGGCACCGACGGGGATGGCGCCAACGCCGAGAACACATTCGCCTCCGAGATTAAAAATGCCCTGATGTTGTCCAGTAATATGTGCCGCTTGCCTTCCTTGTGCACAATCGCTGGAGTACCATCTTCGCCCTGTGTTGGCGTCGTGACCCCTTCGACATTGATGGTCTCCAACGACAACTGGAACGTGACGAGCTCGGGGCCTGGAGTGTTAGGGTCTACGGGCACTTCCATGTCGACCTGAAATGTGACGCCCTGGACACGAATCTGCATCCTATCCACAATGCCCTGCAAGAAGTCGGCGAGGAACACGGGCAGAGACAAGGTCTGGCCGGTGCCCAATGTCGAGCCATCGTCGCTCTCCGATTCGCTAATCACAGACGCTGCGAGGTCCTGATCTGCCGCCAAGGCTTCCTCCAACTCCTTCATTTCGGTGGTCGGCTGCGTCTCCAAGAAGGACTGGGCCAGGTCGACGGCACTCGGGACAACGTCGGCAGCACCGCCTTTCCTCCGCTTCTTCGCATGTTGCTGGTCCTTCGAGGACACCTTCAGCCTGACGTCAACGCCGTCAATCTCGGCGGTTATTGGGCTTGCGTAGAAGTCGACGGGAATAGTAACGCGGAGCACGAGGACCTTGGCGCGTTGGATGGAGAAAGTCGGGGGGAGCTCCAGGAGCCTCTCGAGTTTCTGAAGGAAGGGGTGGAATCAGATCAGCTAGGGGAGACAATAGGGAGGAACACGATTATACGGAGAAAAGGACGAGATGGATCAAGGGAGACGAGAGGAGAGGAGAAGCTCCTTAATCAATAGATATTTACCTGAAGGACGAGGCCGACATCTCGAAACTCGAGGACGGTATTCCTCCCCAGCGCAAAGTCGAGGTTGTCTAGATCTAGGGCCTGTTCGTCCAGCAGTTCGAGCCGTGATAGCGCGAACCGTAGCAGCTGCTTGGGCATCAGCGAACTGCCAAACGACTTGAAGAAGGACGCCATAGTCGTGGTGTGTTGAGGTGGTAGTATCGTGGTCGTGGTCGTGGGCGTGGGCGTGGGCGTGGGCGTGGGCGTTCACTATCGCTTCGGCTTATCGATAGCCAGAATCCCGACGAGGGTGTGGTTGAAAGACCGCCCAGAGGACTGGTCTTGTATTTTTGAAGTTATTGGGAGGCGGGTGGCTTTAAATCTGCCAAACATTCACTGGGGCCTTGGAAGGCGGGACAGATTCGAACTGATAGTTGGCTTCGGCCTCAGAGGGCCACTCGTCGTCGTCGTCCAAGCTGAGCAGGACGGCCGGGGTGGGATGCGGGGAAGGTCATGTTTGGCAGGGCATCATCGGTGACATCGGTAGCTCCCTGGGGACAAACAGTTTGATCCCAGCGGTAAAAAAAATAAATAAAAAAAGCAGGGGACGAGATTCAGGTTGAGAAGAAAGGGTAAAACATCCAGGGCCCCAGAATTAAAGGGCTCTATGGCTACCGAGAAGGAGGTTGCTTCACTTTCGTGGATGGGCAGGACAGCACCTAACACCACTGCATCGCATAGTTGGCGTGGAGGAAGACACTGGATTACAGTGGGCTGGGCTGGGCCAGGCCAACCCGTGACGAGGTTTGGGTGTCAACCTCTCCAATCAGTTGATCGACCTTATCCTGTAGCGCGAGGCCGATGCATGGCGTGCGAGGCTTGCTAGCTTGGGCTAGCTCTGGGCCCCACGTCTTCATGCCGAAAGCGCCAAAGTGCTCCACTCTCCCAACGCCCCGCCAATGTTGCAGTGACACTTTCCTCGGCGAGGGGCGAGCAACGAACGACCCGAAGGCAAGGGAAGGAACGACGGGAGTTGGTCTTGATCGGTTGGCTTGAAGTGGGGGGAGGAAGAAGAGGCACGCTCCAATACGTTTCTGTCTGAAACTTTCAGACAACAACAGCAACAACAACCTAAGTTGCTGGCTTATCTACCTATGTTTGGATGAAAGCAACAAGGCACAAGGGGAGATGGCTGACCAACAGCCTCCTTGCCGCAGTTTATTCAATGGAGCCCATGACACAGCCTGGAGCAGCTGGCTGCCTGGCCACACAGAATTACACCCAGCTCGGCCAGCTCTGACAAGGTTAGTGCCTCCATGCACAGATCGAGATCTAGGCTTCTGAGCTGAGTGCTTTGTGCTTTTGGACCTGTGGCATCTGACCTCGGCCGGCTCAATTAGGCAATGCTCTGGTGAGTGACCCAGAGTGCCGCTGCAACACCCAGTCATCAATTACACAAGGGTCCTACCATAGTTTCAGGGCTAGTGTATGAATGTGAATTTCCCCTCGTAGCCACCAAAGCGAGAGAACAAGGGCCCGACAGGCAGAATGGTTCTTGTGCGAACCGGTCTAACTGTCTCGGCGCCACGGATCGAATATGGCGTTGAGCTCGGTATGGGCGAGGCTCACCCGCGCCTGTCGTGGACCATCGAGTCGGACGTCGACGGGTGGCGCCAGGAACGGTACGAAGTGGCCGTTTGGCGAAACGGAGGCGAGCGCATGTCGATATTGCGTGAGTCTGATGGACAGGTGTTTGAAGAGTGGCCGTTCGAACCGCTCGCGTCTCGGGATCGCATCGAGGTCGCGGTACGCGTAGGGGGCGGCGCCGGTGGCGGCTGGTCGCCCTGGAGTGAGCGAACCACTGCTGAGGCCGGTCTCTTGCGGCGTGCCGACTGGTCGGCCGACTTCATCTCTCCACAATCTTTCGGGGGCATGGATGACGCTGCGCCCATTGTCTTCACTCGGGTGAAGATAAAGGGGGTGCCAGTTCGGGCGCGTCTCTACGTCACGGCAAAAGGTCTCTACGAATTCTCTATCAACAGTTTAAAAGTCGGAACCGACGTCTTGACCCCAGGATGGACCGCGTACCAGAAGCGGCTGCGGTACCACACCTACGACATCACGGCACTTCTGGCGGCCGGTGACAGCGGCGGCAGTTATTTGCTTAGCGCCGCCCTCGGCAACGGGTGGTATCGCGGACAGCTTGTATGGCCGGGAAACCGGTCCTCGTACGGTAACCGGCTGGCGCTGCTTGCCCAGCTAGAACTGACCTTCGCCGATGGGTCGTCTCAAACCATTGCCACCGACCATACCTGGCGGGCCTACGAGAGCGGCATTCTGTTCGACGACTTCTACGACGGACAGACCCGTGACCTTCGAATCGACAATGGCGATCCCGAGACCCTCGCTTGTGAGGGCGTTATCATCATGGAAGACGGTTGGCCAGACCTTGTTGCGCCTACCGCACCGCCTGTGCGTGTCACCGAGATGGTCGCGGCGGTATCATATTTGGTATCCCCTTCAGGGAAGCTTATCTTTGACTTTGGCCAAAACCTCGTCGGCTGGGTGCAGGTTACAATCCGCGGCGGGGGGGTCGGCGACGAAGTCCGGATTCGACATGCTGAGGTTCTTGAGGGCGGCGAACTTGGCGTAAGACCACTGCGCTCAGCCAAGGCGACTGACACCTACTTTCTGAAGGGCACCGGCGATGAGGAGGCTCTGCAGCCGACGTTCACCTTCCATGGCTTTAGGTATGCTGAGATCACTACAGAGCACCCAGTAATTCTTGGAGATGTACAGGCACTCGTAGTTGGCTCCAAGTTGCGCCGGACGGGATGGTTCGAGTCGTCGGACCCAAAGCTTAACCAACTTCATCGCAACGTAGTGTGGAGCATGCGCGGCAACTTCCTTGATATCCCAACGGACTGCCCAGCACGAGACGAGCGGCTCGGCTGGACGGGCGACATCCAAGTGTTTGCGCCGACAGCCAACTTTCTGTTCGACACCTCGGGGTTCTTGGCCGGCTGGCTGTCCGAACTAGCCGCTGAGCAGAAGCCCGATGGCGGCGTTCCAAACATAGTTCCCGACGTACTACGCCAGGCGGATCCTACGGCAGCCGGCTGGGGGGACGCCGCTGCGGTCGTACCCCTATCACTTTTTGACGCATACAACGACCGTAGGGTACTTGAACGCCAATACGCATCCATGGCGGCGTGGGTGCGCAAGGTACAGCGCATCGCCGGCACGCATTGCTACCTCCGGGGGGACGAATGTGACCAGTTTGGCGACTGGCTTGACCCAACAGCACCACCGGACCAACCGGGCAATGCTCAAGCACACAGAGGCGTGGTTGCAACAGCCTACCTGGCGCGATCGTCGTTCCTCGTGGCCCGCGCCGGGAGGACTCTTGGCCACGCCGACACTGCCCAGGAGTTCGAGGCCCTGCATGCACGGGTCGTCGACGCCTTCAACCATCACTATGTCAGCGCCGATGACGGCACTGTCCTCAGCGACTGCCAGACCGTATACGCCCTGGCCATCGTCTGGAACCTCCTCAAGACTACAACCGCATCCCGGCACGCGTCACGGCGGCTCGCGGAGCTCGTCCGCACCGCCGACCACCGCGTGAGCACGGGTTTCCTTGGCACACCCGTGATCCTCGCCGCCCTACAAACCGCCGGCCACTCAGATCTCGCCATGCGAATGCTGCTTCAAGAGCAGGTGCCCGGTTGGTTGTACCCAGTGTCGATGGGGGCGACGACGATCTGGGAGCGTTGGGACTCGATGCTGCCAGACGGGAGCATCAACCCGGGCTCGATGACGTCGTTCAACCACTACGCGTACGGCGCCGTGGCCGACTGGATGCACGGAGCGATTGCGGGCTTGGCGGCCGTCGAGCCGGGATACCGCCGCATCCGGGTGCGGCCTATTGATACCGACTATGTTACGAGCGCAAAGGCAAGCCATGACTCGCCGTACGGTATGATTGAGGTTGCGTGGACCCAAAGCGATGAAATGTTCATGCTCAAACTTGCTATCCCGGTAGGTGTGACGGCTGAGGCCTGGATGCCCGGTTCCGGCTCTCCGACAGAGCTTGCAAACGGGAAACATATCCTGACCAAGAAATTAACGCGCAAAAACACTTTCTCGCGAGATGGATGAGCTCTGAATGATGCATCGGTGGGATGATGCGAACGCTGGAGGGTTAGTTAGAGTGTAATACCCGTCTGTTTTATCTCTACACACATAAATCTCAGGGGGAACCCAAACCAAAATGAGGGCATGACGGAAAACAAGCGCTCCTTAACACCACCATACTACACTTCATCGTCTAATAATACGTTACAAAGAGGAAGAGGCTCAAACAATCACGTCATCATCTCCGAGCCCTTCTCCACCACTTTGGCTCCCCTGCCATAAGCCTGGCCGATCCTCTTACCCACGTCCTCGCCGCTCCAATATGCTCCCGTCACCGTCCCCAGGGCCACAAACGGCGCCGTGTGCTCACCGGCTAGCCAGACACCCTCGCCCGGTACGCCGGCGCGCATGGTGCGGACGTCCTTATCACCCTCTTGCAGCCCGGCCTGGAAATTGGTGTAGCTGCCGTTTCCTGCAAGATCATCATGCAACCAGTCCGACGCGAAACAGCATGTAGGCTGGCAGTCTGAGCTGGTGTCGTCGAACGATGGAAGACGAGAGTAATACGGCTTGAAAAAGGAGAAGAGGAATGCCTCCTTTTCTCCCTTGTTGGCCGTGAGTGATCGGACCGTCGAGGTGACGTGGTGCGATTCGTCGCCGTAGATATAGAATAGGAGTGTCGGGTGGGCATCCGCGGGACTGAGAGACGCGAGCTCGACAATCTCGTTGGTCCACTTCGCTGGATTGGAGTCGGGAGCGTAATGCGGTGAGAGCCATTGGCCAAATCCTTTGACTGTTCGCCCGTCCGCTCCCGGTGTAAGCCAGAATGCCTTGGGGAAGGAAATGTACACCTATTAATGATGTTAGGTTTTAAAGTCTTGTCTGAGTGAGTGTAAATAAGGTAGGGAACTGACCTTTTCTAAGCATCCGTATCCGAGATTCTTAATCGCCTTGTTCAAGCGGTCCGGTAAAGGGGGTGTAAACGCATGCAGGTTCTGTTTCAGCCAGCCGAGTGGCGTCGTGACGACTAGCTCGTTGAACTCTAGAACTTGGCCGTCGGAAGTCTTGACTTTGACGGTGTCGTTGTTTACGGAGGTGGACTTGCCGTATATCTCCGAAACTCGTGCCCGGTATCTGATATCTGCCCCCTCAACGGCTGGCTGTGCGATCTTTTCTAGGATCTTTTGATAGGTTCCCGCGCAGAAGAGATTCTCTACGAGCCGACTCGGTTAGACATACATACAAGGCTGTTTATACTGTCGTGAAAGCAAAACTCACCCCCGTCGAGACACTCTTCGAGCCAGAAGAACTTGAGACTCTGCTTGTTAACAGGGCTGCCGACGAAAGCCCCCCACAACTCCGCCATCTGAAGAAGGATATACCGTTTTCTCTCATAGTCCTTTTCCGTGTCGGGGATTTTTAACGGGACTCGCTCGTGAAAGAAATCCAGAAGCGTCTTGTTGGCGTCGATCTCGGCCCCGTGCTTGTTGGAGTACTCGAAGGCATCTTCTATGATGCTCCACATGGTGGTCGAGTACGTGGTGCCCTCTTCAACGGTGAGAAGTTTCCCTTCCTCGTCGACGACGTACGAGGAAGTGTCCCACCCGCCGACGGTCGTCTTGGTTTCTCGCGCTAGGTCCATGATCGGGTTATCCTTGGTCCCGTGCACCCAGTTCGGGCCGATGTCTACTAGGTGGCCGTTGGCGAGACGCTCTTGGTACATTCTCCCGCCGAGGCGGTTCCGAGCCTCCAGGATGGTGACGCGGAAGCCGTAGCCCAGGAGCAGGTCTGCGCACCGGAGGCCGGCGAGACCGGCGCCGATGATCCCGACGTGCGGTCTCCTGCTCGGATCGAGTGTTTCTTGCTGGAGATGGTATGTAAGCCATGGTTGTGACTGTTTACTCTTGGGAAGCTCATAATAGTAACGAAGGTCCCGAGGCTGTGCGAACCCATAATCTTCTACTCAATACGGAATTGGGAAATTGTGAGAAAATCAGGTTTGGGAATGTCATTACCTTCATAACCATATCCATAATGCTTAGTCTTCTCTTCACCCCGCCCTCGATATTTGACTCCGCGGCAGCGTGAAACCGCGAAGCTCTCAAATCCTGGTATATCTTGGACGAGTTTTTACGCGAAGCGCTGGTGACAGACATTGAATAAGCATCCATTTTGGCTGATCCTGGTGAAACAATATCGAGAACAAAGAGAGTGGGCTGTTTGGAGAAATAGGTCCCCTCGGTTGATAAATAAGGGGGGGGGGGGGGGTTCCCCTCGCTCACTTACGTCAACACATTTATCAATTTTCTTTCTCGGCGATATATTTATTGAATTCATAAAATGTTTATGGTTAGCTGGCTGTTGATCAGCTGGTACCCCGATGATATTCGTGATATTCATGATATTCATGATATTCATGATATTCATGATCTTCATGATCTTCATGATCTACCTACCCGTACGATACGGATTACCAACAAAAAAGATGAAATTTCACG